>BLSH010247668.1:1568812-1581310 GCA_018402905.1 Glandirana rugosa
CGGCACGCATTGCGGCGATCGGTGGTGTGGGGGGTCAGTCTGACCCCCTGCATTACCGATCTCGGTAAAGCGCTTCCATCGGAAGCACGTTACCATGTGATCAGCTGTGACGGCTGGTCACAGTGTAAACAGGAAAGCCGTTTATTGGCTTTTCCTGTACTCGGGTCTGCAGACCTGAGCAGTGGGGAGCCGGTCGGCTCTTCTCCTGATGGGGGGTTTGTGCTGATGGTTTATCAGCACCCCTAGGATCGCCACACTAGATCACCAGGGAGCCTGCCCAGGGACCATCAGGGATGTGCCCACCCAGGACCACCAGGGAGCCGACCAGGGACCACCAGGGAGCCGATCTGGACCACCAGGGAGACCACCCTAGACCACCAGGTAAGGGGCATAGTGCCCAATATGGATGGCCACCTTCAGATGCCACCCTAGACCACCAGGGAATGGGCCCCCATCAGTGCATCTGCCCACCAGTGCGTACCAGTGCCACATATCAGTGCCCACCAGTGCCCACCTATCAGTGCCACCTATTAGTGCCCAGTGTCACCTATGAGTGCCAATTAGTGCTGTCTATGAGTGCCCATCAGTGCCGCTTATCAGTGTCCATCAGTGCTGCATATCAGTGACTGTCAGTGCTGCATATCAGTGCCACCTATCAGCGCCCATCAGTGCTGCTTATCAGTGCAGCCTAACAGTGCTCATCATTGCTGCATATAAGTGCCTCATGATCAGTGCCACCTCATCAGTGCCGCCTCATCAGTGCCAATCAGTACTGCCTCATCAGTGCCCGTCAGTGTAGCCTCATCAGTGATGGAGAAAATTTACTTATTTACAAAGTTTTGTGACAGAAACAGAATTTAAAAAAAAATAAAAATAAATAAAAACCACAGGGGTGATCAAATACCACCAAAAGAAAGCTCTATTTGTGGGAACAAAATGATAAAAAATTTGTTTGGGTACAGTGTCCCATGACCACGCAATTGTGAATCAAAGCGAAACAGCACTGAAAGCTGAAAATTGGTCTGGTAGGAAAGTGTTCTAAGTGCATACTATTGAAGTGGTTAAATACATCAAGGAGGTGTATAAGGTTTCAGGAGGGCAGTTTTTTCAATATGAAACTAAAATCAAGAACACGGGGACATGACCTAACTAACTGGAGGAAAGTTCAAAACTAATCTTAGAAAGTAGTTGATGCTTGGAATAAACTACCAGCAGAGGTAGCGAGACAGCCAACAGTAAATGGCTTCAAACATGCTTGAGATAAACATAGATCGATAGTCAGACAATAAAGTTAATGAAGTAAAAAAAAAAAACACAAAAAAAAAAACGCAGACTCGATGGAATACTCTATCTTTTTCTGCTGTCACTTTTCTATGTTTCTATGGTATGTAAAACTTATTTTTCCAGTCCTATATAACTAGCATTTACTCCAACTTTTCCAGAGTTCCTCTTTAAGGATTCAAGAATTTGGGAAAAAAAGGTTTATAATATTAGGCCCTATCTGTATTGCACATTAGTGGTTCTGGATGTGCATCTGGCCAGAGGGGAGAAAAGCATTATTTGCATGATTCTGCCCACTGCCCTGAAATGAGGACTAATTCTCTTACTTTTAGGATATGTGACGAAACAAGACAAATGATAACTTCTGGTTTAAGAAGGTCCTACTGTGTTCTGTGCACTGATTGGAGTGAGAGCTTTGTGATGGCATTTCAGTTTGTTTCTTTGGAAAGATGCTAGGCAACTGCACTGAAGCCTCACTGTACTAAACAGAAATGTTGGGAAGGCCATAATTTAGATAGGGACTTTGTTCCACAATGCAGGGTAGCATTCAGAAATGTTCTTCTTCAACCTAAAATCTTGACATGATTTAGATTCCTATGCCCCTTCTGCCCCTTTTTCATTCATTGCCCCCCTGGTTCTTTCCACCTATCATTTTGAGAACCACTCATTTATCATATGCCAACACAATACAGTTTTGAATTTTGGACTGAAAACCATATAAAAACAGTTGATAAATGAGCTTAAAGAAGAAATATCACTATTCTTTTTACAGTATTGGATTTTTTCTATTGGAAGTCGTTTTTCCCATTTCCCTAGTTGATTGGCTTCCAAGGTGGACAGGGCGCACCTCCTTGACACATGGCTGTCCAACATCACAGCTATCAAGAAGACAGCTGCTTTCCTTTGTACTGCCTGTCGCTGGCTCCCATTACTTTCCTGAGGCAATCAGCAGCAAGAAGAATACAGAGGGACAATAGGCACATATGCCTCACCTCCTTCTACATTCCTCTAGCCAGTGCTTGTTAGCTGCAGTGTTGGGTGGCTGTGCATCAAGGAAGGAGGTGCCTTGTCCAACATCACACCTTGCGTTACAGGGGCACCTAGGGAGATGGGACAAAGTACTACATGTATTTCACTCCATGGGAAACTAAACAATGTAAAAAAGTGATAATTCTTTAAAATGAGAGATAGTTTTAATCTTATTTTCATAATTTTATTTTAATCTTGTAGGTTTTTAAACTGTTGTTCAAATACTGATATCATATAAATCTTTACTTTACAAACCCCCCTTCCATCCTGAAATACAAGGTGCACCCATGCTGCAAAGTTTAAAGAACATTAAGGGTTTTTTGAAAGATAAAGCATAGAAGATGCCTCTTCACACTCAGATAGTCATAGTCAGCAGGCTGGGAGGAGGAAAAAAAGGGACGAGTCAGTGCTATGACTCATTCCATCTTATATCATTGGCTGGAATGAGTATACAGTACAAAATATTCCTACATTTAAAAAAACAAACAAAAAAAAAGTGTGTGTATATGTATATATATATATATATATATATATATTTGCGCACACATACACACACAAACTTTGATTCAGCCGTTTCCATGTGACCGATCACTTCCTCCTAGCTTACAGCATCTATTTGATCCTTTGCTCCGGAAACCTAAAATATTGAAAACTAAAAGACTGCAAGGAGACTGCACAGAAAACAGATTCATTTGAACCCCAACCTCTGAAATCATAAGCCCAAAACCAATTAAAAGAATGTCTCCTAGTGCTGTAACCTTTGCTGACTTAAAGTGGCAGGCAAGACTGTTTTATCATGGAGAAAAAAGCCTTGTAATTACTATGTTCTACATTGCAGGCTTCTTGGCCCTAGTGTACAGTGTAAGCATTCATTCTAGACCTATCTTCCTATCATAAGAATGAGCTGCTGGTTTAGATTCTGGCCCAGTGTCTCATGTCATGTTGAAGAATCTCATAGCACTATCTTCTCTAATAAATGGCTTTAACTTTTCACCTAGGAGATATCTGCTTTAACTTATCACCTGGAATCATCTGCTTTTCTTAACGCCTCCACTAAATTAAAATCTGAAAGCCCCCTGATTTGGAGCCAGGCTGGTGCTAGCCTTTCAGACAGCACGATGAATGGCCTCTGAGAGAATGTAAAAATATTATCCAAATAGAGCAAGCTTTGCTGACCACCTTTCCTTCAAGGAGTATGAGGAAGGCTGCAAATTGTAAATAGCCAGTAGGTTAGGCACCACTGCTTTTCACATGTAGTCAGTAAAAGAGTAAGTCCCGCAGAAGAAGAAAACATCAAATGGCTTAGAACTCTGAAAATTAGATGAATCCATGGAATTAAAATGTTAGTCAACCATTACTGTTTACAGACTGCTTGTTTTCAGACTTCATTTTAGCCTATTACCTGAACAGACTTATCAATCCAAAATATTTTCTGGATTGCATACATACCATCAAAAAAAATGGATGTTTAATCATTCCAGCAAAAATGTATTTTATTCTGTGCAGCATTTCTTGTTATTTGCCAGTCTCTGCAGCCCTATATTTCAAGAAGGCAACACCAGTATTCAGAGACAGTGACTTTCGGTGAAGATCTCTTGTCTGCTAGTTGGCTGAAAATCTTCCTACTAATTAGGTTGTCCATGTACACATCCACTCCTGCCTAAGGCTGGGTTCACACTGCAGCATGGAGCGGCAAACAGCAGGGGTCTGGTGCGTCCTCATTCACCCTGAATTTTGGGCTGAATTCGGACCTGAAATGGACCAGAAGACGCACAAGACTCCTGTACAATTCGCACCGGAGCCATTCCGGAGATGTGTGAACCGGCTGCATAGAGAGCCGGTTGCAATCTCCTGAAATGCAAATTGGATGTGGGGAAACCCATGTCCAATTTACACTAGTGTGAATCCAGCCTTAAGTTGGAACTTTAGTTGAACCCCATTTTTTGCAGGTCTCTTGAAGGTCTCTTCTGTTTAAATTCAATCTTTTTATCATTCCAACGTTTTATTATGTTGTATACTACCTGCAAAGCATATGCAGTGAAGTATACACTCCTGGTTCATTCCTAGTATCTATATGAGGTGCTAAATGTCAGGACAATGTAACTCCTTCTATAGAATAACATTGTACGTTGTGTGAGAAAGAGTGATGAAGGAAAGCAAGAAACACTTCTTTAGGGCGTGACCTTACGGCTAGACGGAAGTGACGTATGCGCTCCACACTGCTGGCTACACGCGGAAGTCTGTGAGAGAGACGATACCGGTGGCTGCACGGCAGGAGTGGTGATGTTTTAACATTGATCATCTATCTGTGTTGATATTTTATTGATTCTGTAAGTGCATTATTGGCGGGGGTTAATAAAAGGGCTTTTTTACTGGTACACACTATGTGGAGCCTCTTTTATTTCCGGTACTGATGTCGGGGAAGATGTCCTGTTGCAGTCCTGTGTTTATTGAGTGATCCCTATACAGGCTTATCTCTCAGCACTGTCCGGTAAGTGGGCATTGCAAGGGGAGCGGCACGCTTGGCGGTGGTGTTCCTACATCTTGCTGAAAGGCTGCACATTGGATTGCTATCTACCCCCTCCTATCACTCTGTGGAAGCACTTGTGGACTATCTTTATTTCCTATCTAGTGTTTATGAGAACTGTAAAGCGCTGTTATACATATTCTTTGAGGCTAATATGATACATGTGTTTTTTACTTAAGAAACACTTCTGACCTGTCAGTTTTGGAGGAGGGCAAACAAGGAGGTAAGTTTGCCATGATGTGCACACATCTTGTGCAAACTTTCACAATATGGCAAAAGCAGCACACTTACAGTTCAGCTTTAAAGGAATATTGATGATGTATGAAGGCTATTGGATCAGCATGACAGAGAGGCAATGAGCATTTTCAGAAGGGGATCAAATAAACCGGCTTCCATACTTCTCCATTTTAAGCAGACCATAGTGTATTGTGACAGAGCTCATATTTCAGGTATTATTGCAATATGTTATGCTCAATATGTCTCCATATAAAAGCAACCCAATGGTTAGTTTATATAAATCTACGTATATATAGCTTATTTAATTATAAGTGCTTTATAAATAGTCATATTTCTTGAAACTTCATGCAAGGTACTCTAAACATAGAAACCTTACAGGTCACCATGAACATCTGTCAAATTATAGAAAGGAGATTGTGCTGGGATATCCAAAAAATATAAGTAGTAAGGGGATGACTTAGCCGTGGATTGACGGTGGCAACGTGGCTCAATATCGGATATCGCCGTCACCTGACGGCAGCTGCGAGATCGCGGATCGTGAGCGTGCGTGCGCCACCGGAGGCACGCTCACTGTTTAGCGGGGGGAGCCAGGGAGCAGGTAGGGCAGACTCGATGTCTACTGACTGCCCACGATCGATCCCCCGCAGTGACAGAATGGGGATCTGTGTGTGTAAACACACAGATCTCCGTTCTGAAAGGGGAGAAGGAGTGTGATTGCATGCTTCCTGTATATGGGAGCAGTGATCACTCTTCTCCCCCACTCAGCCCAGCCCCCACAGTTAGTAACACAAAGCAGGGAACACAGTTAACCCCTTGATCGCCCCCAGTGTTAACCCCTTCCCTGCCAGTGACATTTACAAAGTAATCAGTGCATTTTCATAGCACTAATCGCTGTATAATTGCCACTGGTCCCAAAAAAGGGTCAAAAGTGTCCGACACGTCCACTGCAATGTCGCAGTCCCACTAAAGATCACAGATCGCCACTAGTAACAACTAAAAAAAAAACTAAAAACCCCATAAATTAATTCTCATAGTTTGTAAATGCGGCAACTTTTGCGCAAACCTATCAATATACGCCAATTGCGATTTTTTTTTACCAAAAATATGAGGAAGTATATATATTGGCCTAAACTGATGAATACGTTTGTTTTTTTGGATATGTATTTTAGCAAAAAGCAAGAAATATTGGGGTTTTTTCACAATTGTCACTCTTTTTGTTTATAGCGGTCATCAGAAGTGACGCAGAGGTGATCAAATACCACCAAATGAAAGCTCTATTTGTGGGAAAAAAAGGACGTCAATTTGGTTTGGGTACAATGTTGCAAGACCGCGCAATTGTCAGTTAAAGCAACGCAGTGCCGAATCGCAAAAAGTGCTCTGGTCATAAAGGGGGAAATCTTTCCGGGGCTGAAGTGGTTAATATAAATATATTCTATCTAATTTTTGGTTCCACTAACCACAGTGAAAAAAATTGAATTCCTTTTTACAATAAAGACAATAAAAAGATAATGATTAATATAATAAAATGAGACATACTTGGGTGAGGTTTTCCAGCCAGCATCCATCTGGGATCGTAAGGAGCCTTAGTGGGAATGAAGTCAATTTGTCTGTCAATTGAATCCTTTGGTGTTAATATAGGAACAGGACTGGACATACACTGAAAAAGACAATATCTCATGAAGGAGAACATTTTTTAGATAAGCTGTCAGTGTCAGCAAATAGTCAAGTGATAATGGAAGTCATTCAAATGTGTGAAGCATGTTACTGAGAAACAGATGGGTAGCATTATGCATATTAAAAAAATAATTCAAACTGTTTCTAAATTATTTGGATGCAATGAAATAATAATAATAATAATAATAAAAAAACTAAAAATTTTAAAATGTATGTGGACTTTTTTGCTCTGTACAGAACAAGTTAATGGACACAAACCAACAGAGTTATTATACGTTTAACCTCCCTGGCGGTATGATTATTTCAGATTTTTGGTGCTGAAAGCGGTACCTTTATTTTGCATGGAAATTTGGCATTTTATATTGTAGGCCTGTAATTCTCAGGAATAACTCACTTAAATCTGTCCAAACAAAAGTCTAGTAGACATCCCGGGTGTGATAAAGTTTGAAACATGAAATCATAAATTATAATATAATAAATAACTAAAAATAATTATCAAAAATAATAATATAATAGTAATAAAATGTATTCAATAATGTAATCAAACCAAAAACACTGAAATTTGCTCAGTTGCAGAATTGTCACTGTCGTCACTTTCAGTGTCTGATAATAAATTTCCCCAAAAATCAGTATCACTCAATTCTGCAAATGATTCTTATTTACTATCGGTGTTTTCTAGCTGATCAAAAAACACTTTTGACGTAAAGGGACACTTTTTGGTTGCCATGGACATTCTCAAGTTTCCAGGCAGAAAGAATGACATATATAATATAAAAGTGCATGCAGGGCACTGGGCAAACCACTAGGGACAAAAGGGGTGTGAAATGACTTCATACAGTAATGTAATTTGTAAGATTACAGTGTACTGTATGTATACTGTGTGTTTCACTTTTTGAATTTGCCGCCGGTCTCCGTCCCCGTGCAGCGCGACGCTCGCAGGGAACGGAGCCCGGCACACAGAGGCATCGGGCGGGGGACACAGCCCGCAGACATGGCAGGGGACATCGCTGGATCCAGGGGACAAGGTGAGTAATGCTGCCTTGGATCCAGCGATGCAATCCCGAGTGTGGCTCGGGGTTACTGCTAATGGTACTGAAATTCCACCCCGAGCCACACTCGGGATTACCGCCAGGGAGGTTAAAGAGAAACTGATGTTCTTTACGTAGGCTGTTCATTTTGCAAGGGAATTTTTCCCTAGCTTAGTGAATGAGGTAAAGCACCGCTGACTTCTATCATCCAATATTGTGCAAGCAAAAATACAATTTTTAAAAATTCTTTCCATGCACGTGACTGGGCATTATTTTTAAAGTGAATTTTCACATTACCTAAACTAAAGCTGACTATACATATCTAACAGATTCCCCCATCCATGCTAAACAGTGCAGATGGAAAAATCTCTCACTGTGGCAATAGTAGTTTAACTGCCAGCCACGCCATCTGTCAAAATACCATAACAGCAGTTGAACCTGATTGGATGTAGCCACTATTCGACTGACATCTTTCCATGTGGCTCCTTCAATTTTTCAATTGAAGAAAGTGTGGTGGAGGGGAGCATACAGGACCACCCATGCAGCAAATTTCAGATGGTTTAATCAGGAAACCGAATAGTGTATGGCCAGCTTAAATAGTAAAAAATTCCCTTTCAAACTGAACAGCCTTTTCTTCTTTGGTTATTCAATCCCATTGTGTCTGCTTTTCCCATGCATAATTGAGACATGGGAAGGTAATGGAAGAGCCAACTAAGCTCCTGAAATGCTAGCATATGCTCTATATCTGTACAGTAAATAATCTAGCTCTCTAACGTAGTTCATCTTGTATTTTTGTATGTACTAGGCCAGAAACAAATTAGAGTACACATTTACAAATCACATGTTTGATAGATAGAACCTTATATTTTCTTATCATTTGTACAGTGTACTTGATATTTTAGCTACTGCATGGTGTACTTTAGGAAAACATACCTTAGGCATATAAGAAAGCCACTGCAAAATAGTGTACACTCCTTCAAAGTCATCAAACACTGTGGCATGTGTGACTCCATTATTATGCATGATTTGGATTCCACCAAGCTGATTGTTAGATGTGTAGACTTCCCTGCCGAGAACCTTGAAAAATAAAAAGCGAAATTAATTACAACACCAAGTACTTAATTACATTTGTCTGGGGAGGAGATAAAAAAGTAAGATGGAACTAAAGCCATATATCGATCGACCTAAAATAACAAATCAAAGCAAATCAGTCTCTCTCAAAGTATACCGTAAAAAAAAATAAGGCTTTAAACTTTCCATTCTGGGCTATACAGTGGAAAGGAAGAATGTGTATAAGGTCAAGGTTTTCAAAATTAAAATTAAACAACACATAATGTACAATTATCCTACAAATTAAGCAGTGTTTAGTATTATGATTTGAGTATGTATTAGATCATATTTTGCAACTAATTATGCAGAAATCCTCAAAATTCCCAAGGGTTTATATTTTTTTTTATTTTTTTCCCACAACTTTACCTTCCTGGATCAAAGTATCATCATATTATAAGCCATTTTTATATAGCTGTAGGTACAACTGAGTGCAAGAAAAGCATACAGTCAGGTCCATAAATATTGGGACATCGACACAATTCGAATCTTTTTGGCTCTATACACCGCTGCAATGAGTTTGAAATGAAACGAACAAGATGTAATAGCAGACTTTCAGCCTTAATTTGAGGGTATTTACATCCAAATCAGGTGAACGGTGTAGGAATTATAGCAGTTTGTATATGTTCCTCCCACTTTTTAAGGGACCAAAAGTAATGGGAAAGATTAACAATCATAAATCAAACTTTCACTTTTTAATACTTGGTTGCAAATCCTTTGCAGTCAATTACAGCCTGAAGTCTGGAACGCATAGACATCACCAGACGCTGGGTTTTTATCCCTGGTGATGCTCTGCCAGGCTTCTACTGCAACTGTCTTCAGTTCCTGCTTGTTCTTGGGGCATTTTCCCTTCAGTTTTGTCTTCAGCAAGTGAAATGCATGCTCAATCGGATTCAGGTCAGGTGATTGACTTGGCCATTGCATAACATTCCACTTCTTTCCCTTAAAAAACTCTTTGGTTGCTTTCGCAGTATGCTTCAGGTCATTGTCCATCTGCACTGTGAAGCGCCGTCCAATGAGTTCTGAAGCATTTGGCTGAATATGAGCAGATAATATTGCCCGAAACACTTCAGAATTCATCCTGCTGCTTTTGTCAGCAGTCACATCATCAATAAATACAAGAGAACCAGTTCCATTGGAAGCCATACATGCCCAGGCCATGACACTACCACCACCATGCTTCACTGATGAGGTGGTATGCTTTGGATCATGAGCACTTCCTTTCCTTCTCCATACTCTTCTCTTCCCATCACTCTGGTACAAGTTGATCTTGGTCTCATCTGTCCATAGGATGTTGTTCCCGAACTGTGAAGGCTTTTTTAGATGTTGCTTGGCAAACTCTAATCTGGCCTTCCTGTTTTTGAGGCTCACCAATGGTTTACATCTTGTGGTGAACCCTCTGTATTCACTTTGGTGAAGTCTTCTCTTGATTGTTGACTTTGACACACATACACCTACCTCCTGGAGAGTGTTCTTGATCTGGCCAACTGTTGTGATGGGTGTTTTCTTCACCAGGGAAAGAATTCTTCGGTCATCCACCACAGTTGTTTTCCGTGGTCTTCCAGGTCTTTTGGTGTTGCTGAGCTCACCGGTGCGTTCTTTCTTTTTGTTCCAAACAGTTGATTTGGCCACACCTAATGCTTTTGCTATCTCTCTGATGGGTTTGTTTTGTTTTTTTCAGCCTAATGATGGCTTGCTTCACTGATAGTGACAGCTCTTTGGATCTCATATTGAGAGCTGACAGCAACAGATTCCAAATGCAAATAGCACACTTGAAATGAACTCTGGACCTTTTATCTGCTCCTTGTAAATGGGATAATGAGGGAATAACACACACCTGGCCATGGAACAGCTGAGCAGCCAATTGTTACATTACTTCTGGTCCCTTAAAAAGTGTGAGGCAAATATACAAACTGTTGTAATTCCTACACCATTCACATGATTTAGATGTAAATACCCTCAAATTAAAGCTGAAAGTCTGCAGTTAAAGCACATCTTGTTCGTTTCATTTCAAATCCATTGTGGTGGTGTCACGTACCTGGTGGTCGAGTCTGACTTATGCAGGGGACAACCTCTCTTACGGCCCTGGTTCGCGAACCCCTGATAGTGTAGACAGGGAGCTCGGGAGCACGAGGGCTGGACGTGGTCGCTGGTGGTGAGTGCAGGTCCGCTGAAGCTCGTGCTTGGCAGAAGCGTAGTGGTACAGTCCGGGTCGGCAACGTGCTGGCAAAGCGGTACAGAAGGATGAGACAGGCGGATGGTCGGGATGCAGGCAGGGTCGGCAACGTGCGGGCAGCGGAAGTACACGAGATCAGGCAGGAGAGGGGTCGTAGACAAGCTGGAGGTCGGGGCAGGCAGAAAGCAAACAAAGTCCAAAGATAGCCGGGGTCACAGATGCAGGAAGTCACTTCAGAGCAGATGCAGGTCACGGTAACGTTATAGATCGAACAACACTTGCTACAGGAAACAGGAAGTTTAAATAGAGCTGCTTCTCAGCAACTCAGAGGGAACCACACCCACATGCAATTAACCCTTATCACACTCTTCTTCTAACACCTGTATAAGCTGGGCTTGAGACAAAAGTGTCTTGTTCATATAAAAGTCTAATATAAAATCTGTGTTACCCACAGCAGCTAATTGGATAAACATATTCCTGTTTAAACTGGCAAAACTTTGGGGTGGGTATTGAGGAATGACACAAAGAAAGCTGAATCAGCGTTGAATCATTGGTGTCTGCAATATTTCCAGGTTTCACAGTTTGGATCGAGCTCTTACATTAGTCCCTTCATTTCCATCACAAATTGAGTCCACAGTTTCAGCCCAGATGGAAGGGAAGACATTTCCCTCTAAACAGAAGGGACTTCTTACAAACTCATCCACATAAAATCCAAGACGCTCCATCACAGGAGTGTTGAACGAGTCTTATGATAAAAGAGAATCTCTCCATAGTATAAAACCATTAACAAAATGTATTAAAAATGGTTATAAACACTTACATCTCTATAAAGAAAATGAGCCCATCAATGAAAAAAATGACGCAGTGACCTGGTGACTTCATTGATGGGCTAATTTTCTTGATGGAGATGTAAGTGGTTATAACCATTTTTAATACATTTTGTTAATGGTTTTACACTATGGAGAGATTCTCTTTTATCATAAGACTCGTTGAACACTTCTGTGATGTGGCATCTTGGATTTTTCGTGGATGAGTTTATAAGAAGGGCCTTCTGTTGAATCGCTTTTAGAGTTGAGCGAACACCTGGATGTTCGGGTTCGGTGGGTTCGGCTGAACTTTGGGAAAAAGTCCGGGTTTGGTACCGAACTTGACCCGAACTTTACCCCGAACTCCATTGAAGTCAATGGGGACCCAAACTTTTCGGCACAAAAATGACTGTAAAAAAGTCCTGGAAAGTGCTAGAGGGCTGCAAAAGGAAGTAAAATGATTTTAGAAAAATAATCTGTCCCTTACAGCAACAGCAGGAACCTGACCCTATAGAACTAGAAGATGATTTTAGAACAATAATCTGTCCCTCTAAGCAGTAGACTCTACCTAGTCCAGTCAGATTGTTCTGTAATGCCGATGAGATCTGCAATCTGTCCCTAAAAGCAGTAGTA
>BLSH010247668.1:1583773-1600292 GCA_018402905.1 Glandirana rugosa
AACGGCTGGGCCTGACATGGTGATGCGAAGACGGTTCGTGCTCGAAGTCGCCTGGACGTGGGTGGTGGTCGCTGGTGCAGGTCGGGAGCACGAGGGGACACGAGGGCTCGAGGGACAGATGTGATAGTCCCCAAGCGCTTGGTCCCGGCATTCTCTCCAACAGGGGACGTATTCAGTCTGAGCTGGTGGTCCATGCACTGTCATAGCTTGTTGGTACAGGCTCAGACGCGTCCCCTGGAGAGGGTACCTTCTAAATACACCTTGAAGCTCGTGCTTGGCAGAAGCGTAGTGGTACAGTCCGGGTCGGCAACATGCTGGCAAAGCGGTACAGAAGGATGAGACAGGCGGATGGTCGGGATGCAGGCAGGGTCGGCAACGTGCGGGCAGCGGAAGTACACGGGATCAGGCAGGAGAGGGGTCGTAGACAAGTTGGAGGTCGGGGCAGGCAGAAAGCAAACAAAGTCCAAAGATAGCCGGGGTCACAGATGCAGGAAGTCACTTCAGAGCAGATACAGGTCACGGTAACGTTATAGATCGAACAAAACTTGCTACAGGAAACAGGAAGTTTAAATAGAGCTGCTTCTCAGCAACTCAGAGGGAACCACACCCACATGCAATTAACCCTTATCACACTCTTCTTCTAACAGGTGGTGTATAGAGCCAAAAAGATTAGAATTGTGTAGATGTCCCAATATTTATGGACCTGACTGTATATTCTTTTAAAAATGCCATTACTAGCACGTTAAAGAAAAGTATTTGCCAGTTTGTTTGGGTAGTTGTTGGTCCTTTATCCATCAGGCCATACTGTGCCTAAGCCATCTGTGTACCAGAATTAGTATCTGCAGTGCAGAATTAGTTTTGCATTCCTGAATCATCATACAGCAAGTTTAACTTTCGTTTGTTGTTCTTGCACTGTGAACCTAATTGCTACTTTTGTCACAATCCCATCCTCTCTTTTGGTTCTCATTGTTTCTCTGCCACCTGCCTTGACCTTCTCCCTGTGATATAATACAGTCTCAATCGGTTATAAATCTACAGTTTTTTTTTATCTCAAAACATAAATATAAAGATGACATATATGCAAAAATACTATAAATTCCCATTAACATTTAGCCCATCCCTACCACAGAGCTCTTTCCAGACCAAAGGGTCTAACTCTTAAAGCACCAAAGCTTAGGGTTAGTGTCTATGCATTCCACTTGCATCAATTATCTATTTGAGATGCCACTAAAATCCTTCAGAGTTAGTTGCAGTTGACAGTTATAGACAGTTGCATTTGACCTAAAGTTGATCTCCTTCTGATCTGCATTTGAACACTGAAGCTGCATAGACCTTCTTCTATGCTGATTTTACTTTCCTATTGACTTATGCCTCATACACATGGTGCAACAGTCGTACAACCTAACGTTCAACTTTTGCCCAAAATCGGCTATTGGCTGTTGTGTCTAGCGTACTGACATGAGTCAAGTAATCATTCAGCTAAGCTTCAACAAAGCCAAATGTAGTGACGTGTTACGAGTGTATAAAGAGGAAGTTCAGGTGAATGTGATTTGTGAATTAGGAATGTAGGTTTACACGAACGGACACTTCCGGGCGTTCCTGACTTCTGAGCATGCGTGTTTTGCACGTACATCTTTTGTTGGGCCAACTTCTCTTTACACACGAGTCAACAGTCATACAACAGCTTGTTGGCCAACAAAAGTTTTCTAGTTTGCTCAGCCAACTTCTGTTGTACGACTGTTGCATTGTAATCGTGTGTACGAACGGTCGGCTTATCGTACAACAAGCTGTTGTAAGACTGTTGTTGTACGACCGTTGCATCGTGTGTATGGGCCATTATATAGGGAGACAAGTCTGTCTGAATGTTAGGTTGTTCTGACCCAGCAAAGCTTCAGCATTTCCTTGTAATAACAGAGCTTGTGCACCACATCTCATATACTCCTAAAGGTAAGAGAGGCAGCACATAAGGGTGTAATGATGACCCAATAGGAATATAGGACGGGAGCAGTGGGAGAATGCAAACAACTTTCCAGATTGTGTGGGAGTTTTGCCCATTTACAAGAGACCATTATTTGGGCACATAGGGAGCATACTCAAAATATGTGCTTGATGAAATTACTCTATAGCTCATTAATCAGAATGTGCTATTTCCAGACCGACTTTTGCCTTGCTATCTTCCTTACTTATCCCCATGCCTTAAAGTGTCAGTAAACCCCTTGGAACTATTTTTGTATTTTTATCATATGTTAATAGAAGCAAATCTATAGATCACATTAAAATACTATTTACAAATAACTTGTTTTCGCTTTTCTATACTACAGCTACACAAGTAACTTGCTCTTGTCTGTGCAGCTGGTGGCTGGAGCAAGCAGAAAAGCAAGAAAGCAAGCGGAGCAAGCACAGAACCTGCTGTCGATGTAGCTGTCATGTGTCTTGAGAGGAAATAAAATGCATTCTACAGTGCCTTGAAAAAGTATTTATAGCCTTTGAAATGTTCCACATTTTGTAATTTTACAACCAAAAACGTAAATGTATTTTATTGGGATTTTATGTGATACACCAACACAAAGTGGCACAGAATTCTGAAGTGGAAGGAAAATGATAAATGGTTTTCAACATTTTTTACAAATAAATATCTGAAAAGTGTGGCCTGCATTTGTATTCAACCCCCCTGAGACACTTTGTAGAACCACCTTTTGCTGCAATTACAATTACAAATCTTTTTTGGGTATGTCTCTACACATGTCTTTGCACATCTAGAGAATAAAATTTTGCCCATTCTTCTTTTCAAAATAGCTCAAGCTCTGTCAGATTGGCTGGAGAGCGTCTGTGAACAGCAATTTTCAAGTCTTGCCACAGATTTTCAATTGAATTTAGGTCTTGACTTTGACTGGGCCATTCTAACACATGAATATAATTTGATCTAAACCATTCCACTGTAGCTCTGGCTGTATGTGTAGGGTCGTTGTTCTCCTGGAAGTTGAACCCCTGCCCCAGTCTTAAGTCTTTTGCAGACTCTAACAGGTTTTCTTGATTGCCCTGTATTTGGCTCCATCCAACTTCCGATCAACTCTGACCAGCTTCCCTGTCCCTGCTGAATAAAAGCATCCTACAACATGATGCTGCCATCACCATGTTTTTAACGGTGGGGATGGTGTGTTCAGGGTGATGTGCAGTGTTAGTTTTCTGCCACACATAGCGTTTTGCTTTTAAGCCAAAAAGCTCAATTTTGGTCTCATCTGACCAGAGCACCTTCTTCCACATGTTTGCTGTGTCCCCCACATGGCTTCTCGCAAACTGCAAACAGGACTTCTTATGGCTTTTTTTCAACAATGGCTCTCTTCTTGCCACTCTTCTATAAAGGCCAGGTTTGTGGATTGCACGACTAATAGTTGTCCTGTGAACAGATTCTCCCACCTGAGATGTGGTTCTCTGCAGCTCCTCCAGAGTTACCATTAATGCTCTCCTTTCCTGGCCGGTCAGTTTAGGTGGACGGCCATGTCTTGGCAGGTTTGCAGTTCTGCCATACTCTTTCTATTTTTGGATGATGGATTAAACAGTGCTCTGTACGATGTTCAAAGCTTGGGATATTTTATTTATAACCTAACCCGCTTTAAACTTCTCCACAACTTTATACCTGACCTGTCTGGTGTGTTCCTTGGCCTTCATGATGCTGTTTGTTCACTAAGGTTCTCTAACAAACCTCTGAGGTCTTCACAGAACAGCTGTATTTACATTGAGATTAAATTACACACAGGCAGACTCTATTTACTAATGAGGTGACTTCTGAAGGCAATTGGTTCCACTAAATTTTAGTTAGGGATATCAGAATAAATAGGGCTGAATACAAATGCACTCCATACTTTTCAGATATTTATTTGTAAAATATCTTGAAAACCATTTTCCTTCATTTCACAATTATGGGCCACTTTATATTGGTCTATCACATAAAATCCCAATAAAATAAATTTACGGTTTTGGTTGTAACATGAGAAAATGTGGAAAATTCCAAGGGGTGTGAATGCTTTTTCAAGGCACTGTATTTTTTAAAGAAAATTAGAACATAAGGAACATATAAGCCAATATTTTGCATAGTAACTAACAGCTGTTAAAGATAACAATTATTATCTTTGAAATGCCCGAGACGCTGGAAAAATTTTCACTGACTGACAGCCCCTGATACATTTCTGATTTACCCTGCAATCCATAGCTGATTATCATATGGGGTGGACAGGTAGGGAGAGGGAGCAGATGTCACCCAACCTGCTGGAGCTGCCATGCAAATCAATGAAAAGGGTTAAGTGTTGAAGCTTCCAGAGGAGAAAGGTGGTAGTGAATGGCTTCCCAACAGGGAAGTGGCAGAGCATGCACACTAAGAGTGGCAACACAGCAGACAGAGGATCAGCTGCACAAGCGTTGCCACTCAGAAGTGGAAAGTCTATTGAAATGACTGTATCAACTGGGTATTTCCTAACAATGACAATATGCAAGCTGGAAAGGTTATGCACACAGTTTGCGAGCCTACTATTAAAGAAAATGACTAAAAAAAAATAAAATAAAAATAAGGGTTTATTGACACAAACTATAGACAATTATAGACTATTACATTTTGCAGAGTGATGACTTGATCTAAATACTGTTGTCAATCCAAGCAACAAACATATTAACATATTTCAAAATCACTGTGATTGATTATGGATATTGCACTTATCCTCAACAACAACAGTAATGATCCTTTTACTGTACCTCCAAAACAAAAACGGAGTTTAGGTAAAAGATAGCAGGGGGGTTTCTATAGCGCATTAGACAGAGAAAAGAGCAGCAATCCGCTCATCTCTCATATAAAGTGCTCAGAGACCTGTCCATCTGTAGCCAGGCCTTCTCATTGTGCTATGTTCTCTCCCTGTGTTATGTGAGCAATTTCAAGGGATCATTTCATGCATGTGAGATGTCTCCACTCCCTAGGAATCTGTCAATCCTTGCGATGTACTTGCGCTGACTTCCCAAATACTGGCTCCATGACTAGCTAAAATAGTATCATACATTTTCTAATTGCTGCTCGTTTGTGCATGACCCTTCATTACAGTTGTTTCTGCTATTGTATAAAATGTTAGTAAAATTACTAAAACCAAAAAGATTATCTATATACAGTATGTAACTTCTGACAAATATCTTTCCAAAGCTTTAAAGTAAACTAAGCCAGCATGCTTAAGAGCAACATCATGATTTAATTTATAGTGCTGAAACATGCAGTCTTAACAATCACTGCAGGGTAAAAGAAGTGGCCTAGCTCTCAACTACCCTTTTGTTTAGACCCGATCCTTTTGTATCACTTTTAGATCTAATGCATACATAAATATAATATAACAGCAGTAATGATCAATAGTTTTTTTTTAAATTCATGCATTTCACATATTTGTTTGAAATATGTTCATGGCATATCAATTTGTTTTTATAGAAGATTATACGTATGAGGACAGTGGTCATTATTTATTAATTGATTATCATGATCCTTAGTTGTATGTAAGACATACATTTTGATGATCACATTTAGGACTTTTTAAACATAACGAAATTAGTTTAGGAAGATATTTAATAATATTTTTGCTTTAGTTTTGAGATGTGAGTCCCAGTTTGATTTTGACAGCTGTGCCCTGTGTAGTGGTGGGTTAAAGACAAGAACACATGTGTGTTCAAATCCTTAAAAAAAGGTAAGCGGCTACAAACTTGATATCGAGCAACTTTACATACAGATACCACTTCCTCCTTTTGAAACACCCAAAGCCAATAATAAAATAAACTCCATAAAGATTATGCATTTCCCACCACCAACATGAAAACAGTGCACAACAACTTCTCGACATCATGCTACTATTGTGCCATATGTGCATCCACCTTGTGCTGTAAATTAAATGCTCACCTCCATTTCTGACCTCTGAAGATATAGGTAATCTTTGAAATTGTGCTGGTTATCCTTAACACATACACCATTCAGGAATATATATGGCATGTGAAAACAAATAGGACCAACAGTGCTCTCTATCTGAAGTATTTATTAACATTAGATGATTAAAAACACAAGTTTCAAGCACTCCAAGTGCTATGGAAATCATATAACAAAACATCTATATTTCAAATTTGATCTCACCACTTCACTCTCTCTCAAACAATATGGCTGTGGGATGATGATACTGGCGTGGGTCCATCACCCTCTACGCCAGGGTTTCTCAACCAGGGTTCAGTGGAACCCTAGGGTTCCTCCAGAGGTTGCTAGGGGTTCCTTGAGCAATGGTTAATTTCTACCTCTCAGATATATTCCTAATGACATCATTGATCTTTTTAGCTATCTGTAAGGGGGTAATTCTTCCCCACGACCACAAATATAAGGAGCATTCTTCCTACTGACCATCACACTAATGGATCGTGAGTTGAAGATTTTTAATTTTTAGCAGGGGTTCCCCAAGACCGGAGAATTATTTCAAGGGTTTCTCGGTGTTGAAAAGGTTGAGAAAGGTTGCTCTACGCGTTACGTCCCCTTCAAAGGAATTCTTCACTAGCTTGGAGTGCTTGAAACTTATGAGTGTTTTTAATCCTCTAATGTTAATAAATGCTTAATGCTCTATGGGCGGCTGGGAGTAAATGGACTCCACTGCCCATTTACACTTTACTACCCCAAACCAATCCTCCTAAATGGAAGAGGACAGAGTCCTTTCCCTTTTTTTTAGCGGGCCTAATTGGAACCAGAGGTAGACAGGTGTTAACAGACACAAGTACATTTACACTGGCCTGTACATAGGGATGAATGGACCTTTCAATCAGGTCCGCCTGAAAACTGAGAGTGTTGTGTCCTTAGTAGAGGCCCCTTGCATTTCACAGAGACTTTTGTGTTCCAAACAGACTTGTGATCTTTTAGTGCCACAGACTGCTCAGCAATTTAGTGACTTCAGCCCCTAATAGTGTCACAATGGAAGAAACATGTAAGACAGAGCTAAGGAGACCCTGATGTCAGACAATCCATTGCTGGTGGCATCGGTCTTTTACATGTACAGTATGGTATTAAATGTAAAAGTTATTTTAATGGTACTTATGCTATCAAAATTCTCTTCTCTCCTAGTGGATGTTTACATGGGTGAATGCAGCTTTTCTTTATTGAGTCTGCAAGAAATAAGGTTTCTTCCCAATAGTTTTTCTTATGGCACAGTGGCCATTTGAAAGGAAGTCTGGCATTTGTATTCTGTACAATGACACCGATAGAGACTTCTTCACTTTGGGAGGTCCAACTATCTGATCACTCACCCATTTTCACATTTAAATGGAGGTCACGCTGCTGGTTGTAGAGGGTGTATAAAGATGTATATTTCAAGCAACACATCATTGAAGCAGTATTAAACCCAAAAGTAAACCCTTATTATATGGCAGCTTATAAATTCATAGATGTAATGGCTGCATTTGTTTTCTTTTTTAGGCTTTCTTTTATTTTCACCTGGTGAGCTGGCCTGTAAGTCTCCTTTTTTCAACAGAACAAGCTCCCTGCAAATGTATCAGTTAAGAATGTTGAGTCAAACCATTAATTACTGCCATGGCTTGTAATGATCAGCTTTTATTTATTTATGTAAAACCTTTAACCCAAGAGGACAAAAACTTCTGCTGTAACTGCTTGTGTATCTGCAGTTTGAGCTGGAGTTTGGCTACAATTTGTTACAGTATGTTAATATCCTAATATACCCTAAGGTTCCCCTACCCCCAAGATTGACAATACTGCTATCCAAAAGTGCCCCCTGTGCTTATTCATCCTGAGTGGGGGCACTCTAATACAGGAGGTGTGTTATGGGCCAGATCACCAGGTGAAAACAGAGGGGAAAACGACTAAAAACAGAAAACTCATGCAGCCACCACATCTAATGACTGGTAAGCTGCAATATATTACATCTCTTAGATCGTAAGCTCTAAGGAGCAGGGCCCTCTGATCCCTCTTGTACCAAATTGTAATGTAATTGTAATGTCAGCCTTCATTTTGTTAGGCACTGCGCAAACTGTTGGCGCTATATAAATACTGTATAATAATATAATAATTTTTGGTTTTTGGTTTAATAACGCTTTAAGAAAGCTTTTAACCTTTTTTAGAAGCTAAAGGTTCTACTTCAGCTGTACCTCGCTGCGGCGAGTCAATGGGCATCCTCTACTTTAATGAGCGCACCACGCTTTGTATGCACTGCGCATGCATGAGACCGGGAGCCAGCAGCACCATATCCCGGAAGGAGCAAAGAGTGGGCTTCAGATGCCCACAATGAAGATGGGAGCCCTCACGATGAGGAGAGCAGAGTGAGTTTTTAAATACAAAACTACAGGTGGTCCCCTAGTTACAAACATCCGACTTACAAACGACTCCTACTTACAAACGGAGGTAGACAACAGGAAGTGAGAGGAAATCTACCCATAGAAAGGGAAATTCACTCCTGTAAGAGTGATTATGGGAAAAAGGTGTCTCCATTGATGCTTTATCACCAAGGTTTGTTTCCACAACAACCCAAAATTTTCAAAATCCAATTATCATTGGGACAGGAAGTGAGATGAAATATTCTGAACAGAAACATAGACAGCAAAACAAACATTACAGGGATGTTACCCCTTCCCTATGCTATCCAAAAAGGTTAAAAATATTTTTTTTGTCTGAAGCTACACTTAAAAAATGTACCTGTTCCGACTTACAAACAAATTCAACTTAAAAACAAACCTACATACCCTATCTTGTTTGTAACCCGGGGACTGCCTGTATTCAGAAAATCTGCTATTAATATTAATTCCATAATGTATTGGATTCCTTGCGGCCATTGCGGGGGGTGTTTAAAAAAAAAAAAAAAAACAAGCTGGAATTCCGCTTTGACCATAATTTAACCAAAAAAAACACGATTTAAACCTGCATTCTGGGCAAGAAGCTAAACTGGCATTTATTTTTCTTTTCTTACAAAATAAACTGATGTTGATGATGTTTGGTTGCTATGGGCAATACAACCATTAAAATACCATTGGTTTCAAGTGATATAGTATCCATTTTTGCTGATGGTGACAAATCTGTCTGCATACATACAGGGAATGTGTCCACTGATGTACTGATAGTCTTTATGTTTGTTACCGTCTGAAATTACCAGAAGGATTTATAAAGCATGATTATGGGCAGAACAAGGGCATGTGCTTTGCCTTAACATTTTGGCAATGAAGGGTGCCCCTCCTTTCCATCTCACAAAGCTGGAACATTCAGAATGATGTATGAATGGTGTAATAGGAAGGATGTCACATTTTGCTGACAATGACTACACTGACATAAAATAGGGCCTCCAGAACTGGGATCCAATATACATGCAGCAATTAAAATACACAAAGCAACGCTCTGTGAAATGGACATGAGATTCTCCTCCAATGTACACAGTGCACGGCTGCATGCCCTGTTTGGTAGTCAAAGGGTTGATCTGTGTGCAAACAACACTACTCTTCTCTCATTCTCCTGCTGTCTCTTCCCATTTGCCCTCTTGCTGACTGATACACTGATCTCTCGGTCACTCTGCTTTCTGCTTCACTGAGTCCATATTACTAATAACACCTCCGACACGGCCAGTTTACCTCATGAAAGCAGGAGCACATCATTACAAAATAAACTCATAACTTTGACACTCTAGCAAATACATGTCGTTTGTTATTTTTATGACTCCAAGATTTTTTTTCAACAGCTAGAGAGGGCATTACCTACCACTTCCGACCTTCCCTCTACTTCCATTTATTTTTCACACATGAAAAAAAGAGAAGAAAACGCCACAAGCTAGTAGCACATGCAGAGATCATGGCATGGGACGGAGCCTGTGAAGGTCGTTCTAAGTGAAATGAAGAGGTATCGCCACTGACCTCATACAGCAGTGTTAATATTCATGGAGTTTTACATACACAGTCATCCCACATAAGATTTTTTTTTCTGGAAAATAAGAAATATGAAAGTATCCATTTTATCTTCCAGACGTTGACACAGTCAGATATTTCAGGAATTATATGTGCTGCTGCTTTAGGAGGAAATGCCCTTAACATTTGAAAATGACAACATATGCAAACATGGATGGAACAATTGATAGGTTTGGGTTTATTTATTAAAGGAAACCTTTTTTGAGAGAAGCACTGATGCCATTGTTGACTACGTATTCTGTAAATGTTAGATGCATGGCTGTCACTGACATGGAACAAGTATGTAGATAAGGAGTATGTCTTGACTTTACTACAACTGTGCTGCCACGCATACTTTGTTCTGTGTCAAATGGTAATATATACAATAACATACCTCCTAGAAACAGTATGTATGGACAGCTTGGCCACTCGCTGACAAAATGTACAGGCGCCTAACTCTTTAATAAGACACAATGGGGTTGATTTATTAAAGCTGGAGAGTGCCAAATCTGGTGCAGCTTTCCACAGAAACCAATCAGCTTCCAGGTTGTATTGTTAAACCTTAATTGAACAAGCTGAAGTTAGAAGCTGATTGGCTACCATGTACAGCTGCACCAGATTTTGCACTCTCCAATTTTTGTAAATCAACCCCAATTTTTGAATCTAACTTTGTATTGCACTTATTTGTAAGTAAAACAAAGGATGTTTTTTTCTGGTCTTTTGACGTGTAAGAAGACAATGACTACGACAACGAATAAGCCCTGTCTCTGTAGTCACAAGTGAAACTAACTGTACAGCAGGATAAGGCAGTGAGTGTCTAGTTTGGAACTATACTAACTAAAGGCAAAACAGGAGTGGGGGTGGGGGGGAATAATGTACCAAATACCATAAAACAAGACAAATAGACAGGCTGTTGTGGCAACATATACTTGTTCAAGGTCAAGGACTTCTTTATTGTCCCAAGGCAAGTCAGTGGGGTAGATTTACTAAAGCTGATGCACTCAGAATCTAGTGCAGCTGTGCATTTTGCTACTAATTTCACCTTGTTCAATTCATCTTTTGCAATAGAGCCTGGAAGTTGATTGGTTTCCTTTTTTTCTTTTTTTAATCCAATCATTTTTATTGAGTTTTCAGAGGAAGTTTATTGGTTTCTATGCAGAGTTGCACCAGATTTTGCACTCTCCAATTTTAGTAAATAGAACCCAGTGTAACAACCATGCAGTAAAAATTTTTTGGAGGTCAACAATAACCACACCCATTTTTCTTTTAGGAAAGGTCAACTTTAGGCATTGCAATACAATAGACATACTTCACTTGACAAACTCTGCAACAAGGACTGGTAATGCACACCAGCAACCAGATTGTCCTTTGAGCTTGCAGACACAGCCCTAATAAAAGCACATTGTGGCCAGAAAGGATGAAAGCAAAATTGTAGTCTGGAGCTTAACCACTTCAGCCCCGGAAGGATTTCCAGCTTTAGGACCGGAGCCCTTTTTGCGATTCGGCACTGCATCGCTTTAACTGAAAATTGCGCGGTCGTGCGACGTTGTACCCAAACGAAATTTGCGTCCTTTTTTTCCCACAAATAGAGCTTTCTTTTGGTGGTATTTGATCCCCTCTGCGTCATTTCTGATCGCCGCTATAAACAAAAGAAGAGCGACAATTTTGCAAAAAAACCCAAATTTCTTACTTTTTTCTAGAATACAAATCCAAAAAAAAAATATAAAAAAACATTTTTTTTCACCGTTTTTGGCCGATTTATATTCTTCCTCATATTTGCGATAAAAAAAATTGCAATCTGCGTTTATTATTTGGTTTGCGCAAAAGTGGTCGCGTTTATGGAGGATGAGAATTCATTTTTGGGTTTTTTATTTATTTATTTATTTTTTACTAGTAATGGCGGCGATCTGCGATTTTTAGCGGTACTGCGATATTTCAGCGGACATGTCGGAACATTTTGACACTTTTTTGGGACCATTGGCATTTATACAGCGATCAGTGCTATAAAAATGCACTGATTACTGTGTAAATGTCATTGGCAGTGAAGGGGTTAACCTGCAGGGGGCGCTCTAAGGGTTAACTATGTTCCCTGGGCGTGTTCTAACTGTATTGGGGCTGCCCTATCTGGGGAAGGGAAGTGGTCACAGCCTTCACGTAAAGGAAGGCTGTGATTACGGCCTTTCCTCCTCACACAGAGCGGAGGTCCGTGTTTACATACACGGACCTCCGCTCCTTCGCTCCGGGGGGGCCATCGCGGGTAGCCGGCGGCAATCGAAGCCGCCGCACCCGCTCCCTGGCCCTCCCCGAACACAGTGAGCGCGCGGGCGCGCCTCCGGCGGCGCGCGCGCGCTCACAGTGCGCGTTATCGCAGCCGCCGTCGTATGACGGCGATTTGCGATAACGAACCACCTTGTCGCCGTCAACCTGCGGTTGGCGGTCGGCAAGTGGTTAAGATGGCTGTCCCACTGAGGTAAGTGAATCACTGAGTTAGGGGGTTTCCACTGTATTGTAGTAAAGGAGGGTAAATTAGATGACAAGTACACTTGTCCTTTAACCTCCCTGGCGGTAATCTCAAGTGGGGTTCAGGGTGGAATTTCAGTACCATTAGCGGTAACCCCGAGCCACACTCGGGATTGCATCGCTGGATCCAAGGCAACGCTACTCACCTTGTCCCCTGGATCCAGCGATGTCCTCCTCTGTGTCTGCAGGCTGTGTCCGCCGCCCGATGACTCTGTGTGCCAGGCTCCGTTCCCTGCGAGCGTCGCGTCGCACAGGGACGGAGACCGGCGGGAAATTCAAAAAGTGAAACACACAGTACAGTGTAATCTTACAGATTACATTACTGTATGAAATAATTTCACATCCCATTTATCCCTAGTAGTTTGCCCAGTGCCCTGCATGCACTTTTATATTATATATGTCATTCTTTCGGCCTGGAAACATGAGAATGTCCATGGCAACCAAAAAGCGTCCCTTTACGTCAAAAGTGGTTTTTGATCAGCTAGAAAACAGCGATAGTAAATAAGAATCATTTGCAGAATTGATTGATACTGATTTTTGGGGAAATTTATCATCAGACACTGGAAGTGACGACAGCGACAATTCTGCAACTGAGCAAATTTCAGTGTTTTTGGTTTGATTACATTATTAAATACATTTTATTATGATTACGTTATTATTTTTGATAATTATTTATAGTTATTTATTATAATATAATTTATGATTTCATGTTTCAAACTTTATCATGCCCGGGATGTCTACTAGACTCTGGTTTGGATAGATTTAAGTGAGTTATTCCTTAGAATTACAGGCCTACACTATAAAACGCCAAATTTCCATGCAAAATAGTGTACCGCTTTCAGCACCAAAAATCTGAAATAATCATACCATAGGGAGGTTAAAGTATTTTTCGAAAAATCTTGAAAAAAACAGTGACAAAATGATAATCATTATATCAATAATGTTGTTGGCACAAACACATGATGTTGTTTCTAAAATGCAGTAGCAATTAGCATTGGTATGTTTGATGGACAACACACTAAGGCAGGTAACATATGATTATTATTCAACACTAGAATTATTAGCCTGGTAAGTTGTCTGACTAAAAATTGTAAAAGAAACCTGTTTCCACATAGACATCCAGCCTCAAACCACAGAAAATCTGCAGGTGTGGCATTGCTCAAATCTGTCAAGACTCACTTTCACCTCCTCAATCTTGCCATGGACAATAACAGGTAAGGTATCTCATCCTACATGGTCTACGAGGCCCTAATGAGGTCACACCCTGCCATATATATGCTCCCAACATCAATCAAATCCCATTCCTTAAAAAGACTTTTGACTGCCCATCCCAATTTAATCTGAATTCTTTAATTCTCATTGGTGGTGACTTCAGCTGCTTATCCCTTTCTCCCACACAGGACAAAACGTCCACCTCTTCATCTTATCCCCCCCCCCCCCTTCGCTACTACCCCTCTCTATTGACAGTGTCAAGGTCACCAACTTAAGTATGGCAGGCTAAAACACTCTACAGACAAACAGTTCACGTTCTTCTCCAACATTCACAACACCCATACCAGAATTGATTTGTAAATTACCCCACTCCTTTCAACCCATTAGCTGGCGAGATCATGCACCTTTGACTTGAACTTATTCCGACCAGCTCAGAAAATGCCATTGGCGGCTTAATGACTTTCTTTTAAAGTGTGAATCCACTAAGCTTTCCCAACCACTCATTGGCAAAACTACTTCATGGATTACCTATGCTCTGTTGACAATATCTGCATGATCTGGAAAGCCCATGATGAGGTAATTGTGTGTCTTTAGCTACTAAAATGGAAAAAAAACATGCCCTCTTCTCAAAACACAATTTGAAACAAAACTATCCACACTGGAGTACAACCTAATAAAGAACCCCTCAATATTACTGCTGAAACAGTTCATATATATCAGGCATTAGCTTAAAGAGCTAGCAGCAGACAAAGCTGAGAAAGCACTCCTAAGACTCCATATGCACAACAATAAAGAATCCAAAGCTGACACCCACCTTTACGCACCACTATTCCTTCAGGATGAGTTCTCCAGGAAAAAAAAGAAACAAGTCATGAAGGAGGTGCATTAGGGAAAAAAGGGCCCACCTGAGGTTTGACAGGTTAACTAAAAGACTACATAGAGTGGTATCTTTTTTTTACACACCTCTTTTTCAACACTGCACAGTCCAGAAATGAAGACTAATAAACTCTGACATCACCAATACGTGAGGCTCTGTGATTTTGCCCCACCCACCTTCTTCATGATTTTCCCAGTATGTTCAGCTATTGGTCTACAAGAATAATACTTCCAAGACCAAAGCCCTCCCGCTGAATATGTTTAAATAAGTCTTATTTGCATCTGAACTCAATGCCAGACTTGTGGTTCCAGACATATCTAATTATTACCTTGTGCCACACCTGAAACTCCTTGCATACTTGGTCCACCTTTCCAGCATACAAAAAGTAGACAGAACTGGAGAGGCTGTGGCTGGCTCCAGTCCAACCAAACACCATGTTATGGAGTTGCTCTAATAATATTTCTGCTCCAGACTTGCTGAAATCTATGACCTTTACAAAACACACCTAGAGGCAGAAAAATGACATACGCCCTAACCACCACTAAATCTGGTATGACCTCCTCACATCAGCAATTTTGGATAGTCTCATGCACCATATGGTTCAGTCCTTGAGCAAAAATTACTTATTATAACTAGGCCAGGTAGTTGATAGATGAGACAGGAGATTATTCTTATTTTCTACACTCCAAGAGAAATACTCCCCCACAAACCTTTATGGAATTCTTTTTTTTTTTTTTAAATTCTTTTTATTGTTTTTTTTGAAAATATGCATTAACATACACAAACAAGGGCCTCCGGCTCCATTAGCCGTATAAGCCCTGGACTAACTAGACATAGTCTGCTAACTATATAAACAGTACCTATGCCCCATATTCTCCCTTCCCCTCCCCCCTCCCCCCCCCCTCTGCTTGGGTTCTTGGCCTCCTGACTACGGATCCGGAAGGAGTCCGCGTGCCCACTGTGGGGCGGCATCTGGGTCTGAGCCCCCACCAAGAGGGGATCCAGCCCCCCTCATTTACCAGGATCACTCAAACCTCTATCCCCATTGAGTATACCATACCAATCTGTCACATCACAAATGAGAAGTTACATAAACATTTACATTTGTCTTAGCCCTCAACCATTTGATATTGTAGAATCACACCATGCTCTCCATATCTTGTGGAATTTTTTATTACAACCCCTAGCCCGGTATGTGGCCTTGTAGTAGGGCAGCATCCTATTGACCAGTTGTTTCCACTTTATCAGACTGGGCGCAGCCGGTTTTTTCCAAGATAACAAAATGAGTTTTTTCCCATAGAACAGTAAGATGGATAATAACGTTCTGTGTGCTCTTGTGGGGACCACCTCCTCCACCAATCCCAGCAGACAGACCCGGACAGTCAAAGGGATGGGCACCATTAAAATATCAGAAATACACCCCGTGACCTCCTTCCATAAAACCTGGATCTGTCCGCAATCCCAAAAAATATGATGAGTTGCAGCCGGACTGAAAGAGCATCTCCAGCACTCCGGGGAAGCCGACGGATATATGGCGGCTAGCCTGGCCGGAGTGAAGTAGATACGGTGAAGGAACTTGAATTGGATAAGCCTGTCTCTGGCCGAAACCAGGTGTTTGAAGGGTTGATCCCACAATTCATCCCAATCCTCACCCTGTATCTTGTCCCACTCCTAACCCTACTTAACACCCTAGTTGGGAAGTTTGTGGACCAAAGCCGGTCTCTGTCCGAATAGGTTAAGTTCAAGGAAGTGGCATAGATGAAGTGAGGCCGGTCCGATCGGCGGTATATAGGCAGCCGAAGGGGCCTCACGACCTCTACGAGAAAGTCAGGCCGACGTTGAGTAGTATAAAAAACCCTAACGCCTGTCTAGGTCCAAAATACCTTCCTCCAGTGCCCCACATAAAGACTATAAAATTACCACGGGTAGGGAAACTGACAGGCCCAGACAGACGACCCTAACCACCTCCTCCACCAGGGGTGT
>BLSH010247668.1:1628842-1643756 GCA_018402905.1 Glandirana rugosa
GGGACGAAGAGTTGGTCCCCGGGGTAGAAAGAAATTTAAATCGTTTCAACGGAGATGGAATTAGAGGCCAGACAGTGTATCCTGCGCGGGGCAGGGGGCCCTGTACCGCCTACAGTACAGAGCTGTTTATTTCAGGCGAGGAGGCTGATAGCTCAAAAATGGCAGGCAAAGGCTCCACCCTCCTTAGAAGAATGGAATAAGTCCATGGATGAAACACTATGGAAGGAAAGGGGAGTATATATTAAGAGAGGCAACTTTGCTAAATTTAAAGAAAGATGGGGCCCCTGGTTGAGAAGCAGGGGGTGCCCCCCATGAGTCGGGATACAACTTGAAAGCTGACCCCAAAAACTATACAAAGGGGATACATTTAAACGAAATGAGGAGTAAGGGTGAGGAAGGAGTCCAGGTCTTCCGGCACTAGAAGTGTGAGTGATTTGGTGTGTAAGTAGGGTCCCAGCGGGGAGGGAGGGGGGGCGGGAGGGAATATAATAAAGTTGACCCTAAGTTTCTCCCTTTTTTTCTGTCTTTCCCATATGGGATCTTGTATAAATCTTCTATTTTACATAATTATATACAGAATTAAATAAATATACAAAGTTTTAAACATAATTAATATGAAACAGGCAAGAAATACCACAATGATGTGATCTTAAAGGGATTTCACAATAAGTGAAAACCCTGAAAATGATCCCCCACGCATAATGGGAGAATGCGAGTGGTAAAAAAAAAAAAAAAAAAAAATTAAATCATCGGTTGAGCTTTAGGCTATGTTCACACTGATCCGACACGAAAGTCATACGACTTACGATCAGACTTTGCCATGTGACCTCATGTCCGACTTCCATGCAAATTCAATGAACTGGACCTGACTTTGATCTGACCATACCAGGCCCTTTGAGTCTGGTGTGAATCTTGAGGAGGAACCCCATGCAAAAAAAACAAAAAAAAACGCAGTGGGGTTCCCCACAAGACCATACAGATTTCAAGGGGAAACCCCATGCCAAAAGTAAAAAAAAAACGGCATGGGGTTTCCCCCCCCAGTCCATACCATACCCTTATCTAAGTATGCAGCCTGGCAGGTCCTGGACCATACCAAGCCACATGCCCTCAACATGGGGGGGGGGGGTGCTTTGGGGCAGGGGGTCTGGTATGGTCTTGGGGGGAACCCCATGTCGTTTTTTTTTTCTTTAAATTTTGGCGCGTTGTTCCCCCTCAAGATCATCAGTGCACAAGTCACATGCCACAAGTCAGATCAGTTAAGATGATGAAACTGACTTCCATTCAAATCAATGGGCTGAAATCGTGTCCAAGTCGGACCAAAGTAGTGCAGGAAGCATTTTCAAAATTGGACAAGACAGCTCTCATTAGGGAACCTTTTTTTTGACATGTCATGCGACTTGTGCTCTGGCAGTCAATGCAAAAATCAGCATTTATTTGCTAGAAAATCACTTACAACCCTCAAACACTGAATATATATATTTTAAGCAGAGGCCCTGGTGAATAAAATAGTTGCTGTTGAAATTTTTTATGTTGCACAATATTTGCGCAGCAGTTTATCAATCTCAAATTTTTAGGAAAAAAAAAAACTTTAATACGTTTTAGTGAATACAAACACAATATAACCCAATTTTTTGTAAAACATAAAAGATGTTATGCCAAGTAAATAGATACCAAACATGTCATGCTTTAAAATTGAGTAAACCCGTGGGCCTGTGTCAAACTACAATACCTACAAATCTCCGCAGGCGATGCTTTAAAATCTTTTACAGATTACCAGTTTAGAGATACACAGGAGGTCTGGCGCTAGAATTATTGCTCTCGCTCTGATGTTCACGGAGATACCTCACTTGTGTGGTGCACTCACTGTTTATATATGCGTGCATTTGCACATGAGCGCAGGTGCTTTAAATTTCTTTCATTATTATTTATTTACCTTTACACTGTAGCTTTCATTTTTATTTTAGATCAACTTTATTGCTATAACAAGGGATAAACCACATCCCTTGTCATAGTATGGACTGTGACAGCTCCTCTTTATGGAAAGATCTGGGGTTTATTAGACCCCATATTTCGCCTCTAGCCTCCAAAGCATCAGTTTGATCAGATGCCTTCACAAGCCAGTAATGTTTACATCAGAATAAAAGCAGAAGTGACAAAATCCTCATTGCTTCCAGCTTCTGGCATCACACAGTGGGATGAACAACCCAGTAAGGATGCCACCAGTCGCATCCTTACTAGGCTCCCCGATGGGATGGGAGAGACCTCAAAAGATGGCAGTAGGAAGGGGGGGGGGGCTTCTGCACCTGTAAAAGTTATCCAGTGGCTGCTCGGGTCACATTTTACCTAAAAGAGAATCGCCGGCTGCAGTCATTCAACACTTCAACCCGAGGCCGTTTATAAATGGCCTAAGGACGGGAAGTGGTTAGATGAGCTTAGGCTAGAAAGTAAGGAAGTGAGGCTCAGAACCCTACCTGTCATACAGTTATAGTGGCCATACTCAAGAAAACTTGTTCGGAAAAAAAGAAAACCTGACACCCAAATAAACAATCTAAGATTGTCATAAACTAGGTTTATCCATTTTTTGTCAGTTCTATATTTGAGTGTTCACCATAGCTAATCTCATTTCTTACAGCAAGAAAACTATTACATAAATGTACCAAAATTGTTTTCAATGTATATCTCTCTCCATGTATGGCCACTCTAAAGTATACAGATAAGGTGCATGTATAATACAGTATAGTTAAATGTAATTAAGAAAAAGGACAAAAGGCACCATAAATACTGCATAATCATGATCTATTAAATTGATTCAGGGCACAAGAAGAGCATCCATAATTCTCAAGTACTCAAAAGGCAACTGACCTCATCTCATTCAGTTGGCTTTGATGGGGCTGTATCTTCTACTAATCAGCCTTGGTCAAGGAAAATTTTAAAGCTAAAACTCTTTATTCAAACTTTCATCACAGAAATATTAGCCAGTATGAATGACCTAAATTAGCAAAGCAGGTCAAGTAAATGTTATTATTCACTTCACAAAGTACTTGATAGAATAATCGTGGTATATCTGTTATAGTGTAAATTGCACATGAGTATGCTCCTATACAGCAGGTGTGCAACACTTTTGTAACATGCAAGAAGTAAAAAAAAATGATTGCATATTAACATGCATAAAATATACATTAGTTGTAATAATGGACTAACTATTCTTTGGAGAGGGGGGATTTTTTTTTCATCCAGATTAAACTGGCTCTGTGGAAGTTCTATGCACCACATAGAATGCAGCACTGTAATTGTAGCAGGGGGCATGTCAAAGACAAGCGGTTGTAGATCAGTACCGTCAGTGTATATTGGGAGCAGCAGGAGATTCATCCAGCTGCATTGTGTAGCATGGATGAAAGAATCTGTTCAATTTTTTCATGCAGGGACTGCCTGCACAAGGATGCACAGAGCGCCTGTGCATCCTCGTGTGTGTAAACACAGCCTTCACATACGCGTGAACTGTGGTAAGCTTGTGTGAATGAGGTATAAGAGCGTATGGCCAGGTAAAGGGTAGTATTAGTATTGTCCAGATTGCAAATGTGGTGCAAAGATCTCTTAATAATTTGCACAGAAACAATGGACTGTAGCTTTTGGCTAATTTTATGATTTTTTCTTTTTATAGTTTTGGATTTTAAACTGCTTTTATATTTGTTCTATATGTATACGATATTTCTTTAAACATTTAATACATGACAAAGGGTCTCCATAGAACTTTGTAATATCTAAAGAACATAGCAGATGCTCCCCGCCTACAGGTTTGCATGAAGCCTCAAAAAGAGCCCAGGGGGGGAGCAAGTCGCTACTCTAAAGCTGGACATAGACGGATCAAAATTCAGCCAGTTCAGCAGGAACCAGATACATTTTGATCCATCTATGGGCAGGCTGGTTGTACTGAAGTTGATCTATCAATCTTTTTTCAGTACAACCGGCCTGTTTTTTTCATTTGATCACTGCCAGTGGCTATAGCATGATCACTGTATTTTGATGGCTGGGAAACCTCCTGCTGTCAAAATACAATAACTCATTGGAAGGGATTCCCCCACCAACATTGTGTTGATGGGAGAATCAAGCAGCTGTCTTTCCTTCAACTAGTGGCTGAAGGAAAGAAAATTGCATAATGTAAGAGCTGCCTTAGTCATTTACTTGTGTGTGTATATTTGGATGGAGCTACTGAATTCTGTAAGAGGGTTTTTTACAACCAGAAGTAGGAAGAAACTGGAAAATGTATAAAAAAGGAACATAACAGGTAGTACTGTCAACCAGTACCTAATGACAGTCCTTATTTAAAGCTTTTTGTTTTAATTCAGAACTGCCAGATAAAATTTACAATGTTAATGTCACCAAAATGCAAAGCAACCATGTGTTTATGAACTGTATCCTATACATGTGCAACGTGAGAGGGTCCAGCCTTCAGAGTTTCTACTGACATGTCAGTGGAGGTTTACTTTATTCACAAATATATGCTTTATAGTTCTTACTAATGCAGATACAAATCAGATTTCATATACCGTGTTTCCCCGAAAATAAGCCCGGGTCTTATATTAATTTTTGGCTACCAAAAACACAGTAGGGCTTATTTTCGGGGTAGGGCTTGCTATTTAATGTGCTGTGTTCTCTCCCCTCTCCCTCCCTGCATGGCAAGAATTCCCAGTGTGAACAAAAGTAAAAGTGGATTTAAACTGCTAGAATCCTCGCCACCACAGCAGCATACAATGCACAATGTGTGTCTCTGTAATCAAATCTGCAGCCAAACACCTTACCACAGCGCTGCTCAGCCCTTCCATAGCCTGTCTGAGATGTCTTCCAACATTCCCAGCATTGCACAGGGAGGGGGGGCTGAGATCCCCCTCTGACAAGAAGGAGAAGAGGAGATCAGCTGAGTGCCGCTTTCCTTAGACCATCTGAGATATCTTCTGCGCTCCCAGCATTGCAGAGGGAGGGGGGGCTGAGATCCCCCGCTGACAAGAAGGAGAAGAGGAGATCAGCTGAGTGCCGCTTTCCTTAGACCATCTGAGATATCTTCTGCACTCCCAGCATTGCAGAGGGAGGGGGGGCTGAGATCCCCTGCTGACAAGCAGAAGAATAGATCAGCTGAGTGCCGCTGTACCGAAGGTACTTAACCACAGATCATACTGCAGAAACACACACAGTTTACACCATACACCACTGTAATAAAGAGGACTCCATCGGTTCACATACACTTCAAACTAGGGCTTATTTTCGGGGTAGGGCTTATATTACAGCCTTCCCTGATAAACAAGCTAGGTCTTATTTTCGGGGTAGGTCTTATTTTCGGGGAAACACGGTAGCAAAGTTTAAAGATTAAGCATTACTGCTGTACAATGGGTGTGATGGACAAAGATTGTTACAGCTGACCCACCCGATTTTATGCCTGCTTTTGTCCTGCTTCATGTACTTGCCCTTGATTCCTGTTATAAAATTCTAAATGGCCATTGCATAACAGCAGAGCGATGCAGCTAGTAAGGATTGCTGCCTTCATTATATGCACTGTCAAACTCAAAGATTCCTTTCCCATGAGGTCTCTGTCTTTACTCCAACAATGGAAAAGCGGGTAATGAACAATATTGGGGAGCAGTGCTGCAGCAAAGGTGTCTCAGGGTTTCAAAAGTTAGTATAATTAGCAGCACTGTGTATACCATATAGCAGGGGTCAGCAACCTTTTACCACTTAAGGGCCAGATTCAATGTATGTGAATGCATGGAGGGCCGCATTCACCTGCTAATAAATGAAGATAACATTACACAGCCCCCACACCTCTGGCCCCCTTTACATTACACAGCCCCCTGCACCTCTGGACCCCTTTACATTACACAGCCCCGCACCTTTGGACCCATATACATTGCACAGCCCCTCCTGCACATCACACAGCTCCCACCCAACCCCCCCCTTTTTTTTTTTACATAAACATCCTATGTGACAGTAATAGACAGTGACAGATACTCTTTACGGAGGGATCTGGGGTCTATAAGACCCCAAATCCATGTTTTGCACTTAAAAGCATTCAAAAGGCCAAGTTTGACTATTTTGAATGCTGACATTTTTTAAAATTTGGTGTCTTTAAGTCTTCTGTACACCGGAAGTGATGTCATGACATTGCTTCTGGGTTACTAGATCCAAGACCCAATCTAAGCCAATTCCATCTTCATCGGGGCTCCGGCCAGCCGGCGGACATGCCGAGTTGTAAAGGTAGAAGGCTTTTTATCTTAATGCATTCTATGCATTACGATAGAATATCTTCTGTGTGTAGCAGCCTTCCCAGCACCTCCTAATTACTTTCCTGAGCCCCATTTCTCTCCAGCGATGTCCTCAGGTGTCTTAGCCAGCCAGGACTCTCCTTCTGATTGGCTGAGACACAGCAGTGGCGCCATTGGCCAATCAGGGGAGGGGGCGGGGCTCCATCTATGAATGGACACATGGAGCTGTGACTCGGCTCGAGTGCCCCCATAGCAAGCTGCTAGCTGTGGGGGCATTCAACAGGAGGGAGAGGCCAGGAGCAGCGAAGAGGAACCTGAGAAGAGGAGGATCCAGGCTGCTGCAACTGCACAGAGGAGGTACGTATAACAGGTTTGTTATTTAAAAAAAAAACAAGACTTTACAATTACTTTAAGGACGCAGCAGTTGGCTTCCTGGCCCACTCTTTAACAACCAGCTATTGTTAAGGACACTGGCAGCCCCACTCCTTAATGCTGAAGCTACTAGCTTACACACTAAGCTACACACTGTTAAAAGTCAGCAGAAAAAACAGAAACATTAGCATTTTTTGTCCAGCGTTTCTAAAGCAGTTTTTAGCTTTCTAGTGTGCATGAAGCTTTAGTCCTCTAATATGAGGTCCTTCTAAACCCCTAATAACTGCAGTCTCTTTGGGCAGTGTCCTCTATCTGCTTTCTGCCTTCAATCCAGTGAAGAAATAATCACATCTAATGCATGAAAGAAAAAAATCAAATAGTGGGCACATGAAGAGTGTTCCTGAATAAGGACCTATGTGTTCATGAATGAGGCTCCAAAGACCTACATTATAATGTTTACACAATGAAAAATTGAACCTGTCTGCCTGGCACAGCAACATATGGAGAGCCACATGCATGTGCAGGGAAGGAGTGTCACAACATGTCAACTTTATTTAAACTCATTTGTACCCTGAGCTTGCTTTAACTCTATAGAAAAAAGGGCCAAACAAAAGATTTGATATATTTCTGCTATTCAAGTTTAGGGTACTATGTACCATGTATTTAGTAAAAGAACCACTGCTGCATCATGTAGAACAGAAGTCCCTCAACAAGGATGATTTCCATTTTGGGTACAAATCATACAATATTAACGCATATAAAGTATAAATATTTATAGCACATCTACCCTTCACAGACAGAAATATGCTTTAAATATGCAATAAATATTAATTTTTACAGATAGAGGCGATTACAACCAACATACAAAAGAAGATATATGATACTCCAGTGCTAATATAACTGTAGTTTAAAAATGTAATACTTTAGGATGCAAAGAAAGTTTTATAGGAAAGAGTCCCATGCATAACATTAAAACACAGACAAATCCTGGACTTGCAGGGTAAAATAAATAGCCTTGTATAGTATATATTACAAAGACACAATCCATAAATGGATATTTAAAACCACAGTAAACTAATTTAAAACATTTGTCACCTCTACCTATCAGCTATATTTGGAAACCATACTGTTTCTGTATACAGTGTATATATACATTAGTTGATAGCCTTAGTTATCAAAATAATAGGATTTTTTACTTAACGTATAATTCCTTTTTCTTACTAAGGGACACAAGCCTTTAGATACAGTTGTGTTTTAATGCCCCTACAGGAGAACTGGACAGTAGCAAACAGGAAAATTGTAAGCCAGCCACAGGATAACCCCACCTCAACCAGCATACCTTAGTTTGTAGTAAGCAAAAAAAGAAAAAAAGAGGGAGTGGTTCTGAAGAGACAGAAAAATACTGCCGCGTCCTAAATAGTAAAAAGTTCAAGGAAAGGGAGAAAACTCCCAAACATATATTATCCCCCTGGACTTTACAGGCAGTTTATGTGGTTGTACAAAAAGACAAAAAAAAGGTATAAGAAATAGTAAAAAATATTGAATTTTATTGGTACAAACGATTATATTTTCACATTGAAGCGAGCGAGGGCATATAGTTCCTCGCTTGCTCCAATTACATATAAGGGTTACAGAAATCCAAGTAATGGATTCAAACAATACATGTATCAAATACAATGTGGTACACACCACATGGGTCATGCATACAAACCTCGTAGACATCGAAGCCGCCCAATTAGGCGACATGGTGTAGTGGAGTGCTGTTTGCATTGCGTATGGCACAAAGGGAAACGCTGAGCAAATTTGCACGATATATTGTTTTATACAATTGAACTCTGTTACAGACAGCACAATTATTGTTCTGCGCGATGCCCATAGTCCCCTGATGAAGGATTGACCGAAACATGTTGGGACATCTGAGAAATAGCCCCAAGACCCTGCTTACAAAGCGGCTCCTTGACTGTGTCTAATCTCACATGCATCCAAGCATCTTTAAGTATATATGCTGTTAAACTGCAGTACCATGTTAAGACAAATTTATTATTTTTTGTCTTTTTTAAATTGTATTTGATACATGTATTGTTTGAATCCATTACTTGGATTTCTGTAACCCTTATATGTAATTGGAGCAAGCGAGGAACTATATGCCCTCGCTCGCTTCAATGTGAAAATATAATCGTTTGTACCAATAAAATTCAATATTTTTTACTATTTCTTATACCTTTTTTTTTGTCTTTTTGTACAACCACATAAACTGCCTGTAAAGTCCAGGGGGATAATATATGTTTGGGAGTTTTCTCCCTTTCCTTGAACTTTTTAGTTTGTAGTAAGCAGTACCAAGAGCATGAACAGAAACACAGCGGGGTGGGACCTATGTTCTTCAATAGACTCCAAAAAAGAATTTAATACTAAGTATAAAAATCCTATTTTAAGTCCTGTCCATTGAGGGGCACAGACAGGACATCTTAAAGAAGTACCAAAGAGAAGAGGTTTCAAAAAGGAGCCTTAGCACAAAACAGGTCCAGTTGCGAAAGATCAGCCTGTTTACATGGGAAGACCATTTTACACTCGACCCTCTAGAGTTAAGAGGATGAACACTTTGCGATTAAAAAGGTTAGCTGGTCAAACACAATTTTACAATACCTACGAGAGAAAATTTGGTATCTGAAGAATATAACAACCCATAAAAGGGGTGAAAAGTGACTCCTAAGACCGCTAGAGATCTCAGAGGGTTGATCCGTCAAAGTCAATGCAAATGAAGGGGTGGGCGCATGGGAGGCACCTCCACAAAAGTAGGCAGGTCCAAAAATTAGACCTTAGTTCCGAACTGGTAAAGTAAATTCACCAGACTGAATCGAGGATAAGGCTAATACTTCCCCCTTTGGCACACAACAGGTGCAAACAAATGGGGCATATTGCTCCCAAGCTCTGAATAGGGGCCAGGAGAAGCTTTTCCTACACTCAATTGACTGCACAAGTCCAAAGGACAAGACCAACTGCACTCTAAAAAAAAATGTCATACCCTGTTAACTTTATTCATCTGGAATACACATGAACAGATCATCCCTACCTAGGACCTCCTCCTTGTCACTCTTCACATACTAGGCTGGGCTTAATCCTAGAGGATCCATAAAGTCCAGAAGACGGTCTTCTCCTTAGGATATGTGTAGTCTGTGACACAAAAAAAGTCACTGGGAAGAATCCCGCTAAACCTGCCTATGGCTGACCACAAGTTGTGGGTCTAAGACAGCTCCTGAACCCCCAGACCCAGCAAAACATCAGTAGGTAAGCATCAAGGGACAGGAATTATAGCAGTACCAATACGTGAATTTTCCGGATTAAGAGCAAAACAAGTGAAGGCATTTGAAGAACTTCCCTCATAGAGGCTGTGGATCAGCAAAAGAAGGGGGACAATTGAGGGAGGCACATGGTCTGGAAGACTCCAATAGTGATCTCCTTCCTCACAGAATCTGAGGAAAGCCAGAATCAGTCTGTTGCATACTGTACCATAAACATATAAAGCGCCCTTGCTGTGTACACAGAGAGAAAGCACACACAATGGTGTTGGACGCTTCCTAAGTTTATTCTAAGAACAACAAAGACTCTTATACAGCTTAAAGATGAGCATAGATCCCGTGTCACCAGGCTGCCCTGCAATCAGGGTCATTCCTGGCAGTATGAATATTATCTCAATTTTTACGCAGCTGAAGAAAGGAAACTTTAAGGGAAAACCCTACGCGTATAACAAAAATAAAATACAGTCTCTAAAGCATAACACAGCAAAGATATCAGTGAACCATAACCAAATGATAAAATACCTAGCTAGAAAACCAACTAAGTGATAGAAAACCTAACTAGCAACTAACAAAAATACATTATATAAAGAAGGCAGGGTAAGACTGAAGAGGTGTCATTAGTAAGAGTCAGAGTCATGCATGGATGATCAGGCAGGACAATCAGGAAACAAGTCAGGACAAGGAGAGGGTACAAGGGAGCAGGTTCAAGCAGGCAGGAGAAGGTCAGGATCAGGACAGAATAACAGGTCACAAGGAACACAGAACAAGGTTCACACAGGCAGAACACTGAGGCAAGATGGAGTAGCAGAGGAGGGACTAAATATCCTCCCAGTAGTCACCATGACAATGACTAATTGCTACGAACTGCCAGCTGCTAAGGTACACCCACTTGTGCACACCAGAACTACCGGTCTGGGAACCACAGTGCCACCAGCAGGTGATCCAATTCCTCACGCATGATCATCTAGGCAGGGGTCTACACCAGCGGTGGAGAGCTTCTTTTTGAAGGATCTAACCCATTTTCACAGATTAAGGTCCCTGCCAATATAGCACAGAGGGCAAAACCTGCCAGATCAAACTACGATTTAAGAAGGGATTGCAGCTATGGGTCAGTAGAATCCTTATAGGTAAGCACACCTTACTGTCTAGTAGTTTTCCTGTCAATGTGGATGTATTCACACTGGGAACTGGCGACAATGTTACAAAGGCTGCACAATAATTTGAACAGTGGGTGAAGTGGAAATGTCTTTCAAGCTGAAAGAGCTCTGAAAGACCCAAGCCTGGAGACAGCAGGCTGATCTTTCAAATACAGGGTAGTGCGCACTGCATTAAAAAGGTCTAAATGAACCCTTGTAATTCTGAGGTAATGGATAGAGACTGCTGTGCCTCAAAAACAGTCTCTTCAGACATAAATCTCTTCAGATATAGACTGTTCAGACTCTGAATCTGAATCAGAGATGGTCACAGCGACTGGTGACCAGGCCTGTTCTAAGGCCTTAGAAAGGTCAGAGATTGAGTCTGTAGGGCATGGTGCAGGGACTTAGAGCTTCTGTGGTCAGTATCTATGACGAATTTGGTGAATCTGGCCATAAAGTTCTGAATTACCACGGAGACTGCTCACAACAGTGAAGGGGAATCAGTCTCAAGCTGGGGAGATGAAGAGGCTCTGATGTAAACCCTTTAACTACAGGCTCACCAGATTCCAGAATTCAGGTATCAGTTGCCTCAGAGGATACAGAGTACATTACATTAGAAACTTCAATTAAAGCTCACTTATTGCGTGTTAAGAATATATAGTTAATCTAGTTGAAAAAAAAGACACAAGTCCATCCAGTTCAAACCAACATAGAAAAAAACACACACAAATAGAAAACCTGCATATATAAAAACCTATACTCACAGTTGATCCAGAGGAAGGCAAAATAAAACGCCAATAAAGCATTACCCAATTTGATTCAGCGGGGGAAAAATTCCTTCCCGATCCGCCAACAGGCAATTGAATATTTTTGGATCAACGTTACCTATAAATATTAGCATCTAGTTATTTTATGTACATTTAGGAAAAAATCCAGGCCTTTTTAAAATAATCTATTGAGCTGGCCAGAACCAGATCTTGAGGGAGTCCATTCCACATTGTCACAGCTCTTACTGTGAAGAAGCCTTTCCATATTTGGAGGTTAAATCCCTTTACCTCCTGACGTAAAGAGTGCTCTCTTGTCCTCTGTAATGACCTTAAAGTAAATAACTCAAACACAAAGTTCACTATACTTATGTATTATTTCGGTTTGTACATCACAAATATTCTAGTTAACCACTTCCCGACTGGCTCCTGTATATATACGGTGGCAAGTTGGCAGCCCTGCGCGAATCGCCGTCTATTTATGGTGATTCGCACAGCCGCAGTTGTGGGCAGGTGCGCGCGGCCGGCAGCATGCTCTCGCGCCCACCGCGCGCTGCGGGAGTGTGGCCACGGGTCGGGCGGATTCGGTGTCCGTCGGCGACACGAGAACGCCTAATACAGAGGCAATATGGGGAACCCCCAATTTAAACACAGCGGTTTCCCTTTCTGTCAGGGGACATGACAGTGATCTACTGATCCCTGTATTCGGGAGTCTATTCCACATTTTCACAGCTCTTATTGTGAAGAAGCCTTTCCGTATTTGGAGATTAAATCTCTTTTCCTCCAGACGTAAAGAGTGCCCCCTTGTCCTCTGTGATGACCTTAAGGTGAATAACTCTACACCGAGTTCACTTTATGGACCACTTTTGTATTTATACATGTTGAGCATATCCCTCCTTAATATCCTCTTCTCCAGAGAGAATAAATGCACTTCAGCTAATCTTTCCTCATAGTTTAGGTCCTCCATGTCTCTTTTCAGTTTGGTTGCTCTTCTCTGCACTTTCTCCAGTTCCCCCAATATCCTTTTTGTGAACTGGTGCCCAAAACTGAACTGCATATTCCAGATGAAGTCTTACTAATGACTTGTACAGGGGTAAAATGATGTCTCTCTCTGCAGTCCATACCTCTTAATACAAGAAAGGATTTTGCTTGCTTTGGAAACCGCAGCTTGTCATTGCATGTCATTACTAAGCTTATGATCTACCAAAACCCCCAGATCCTTCTCCACTATGGATTCCCCTAGTTGTTCTCCCCTAGTATGTATGATGCATGCATATTTTAGCCCCCAAGTGCATCATTTTACATTTTTCAACATTAAACCCCATTTGCCACACAGTTGCCCAATTAAAAAGTGCATTGAGGTCGGCTTGTAAGTTAGAAACATCCGTAAGAGTGTTATTGCACTGCGTAGTTTGGTGTCACCTGCAAAGACTGAAATGGTACTTTTAATCTCAGACCCTATATCATTTATAAATGTATTAAAAAGTAAGGGTCCCAACAAGCCTGTAGACTTTACCTTACACATTAGCTTACACAGTGAGGCACATTGGGGTGATCTCCTGGGGTGCAATCACACGTTGGATAGGACTTTTTTCACAATTAAACTGTGTGGACTTTATGTCAAGAAAATTCAGTGTTGCAATATCACACAGTTTGTTACTGGACACATATTTTTACATTATTTTGGATTCATTTTATATTGTCGTTTGAATTTTACATTTATGTAGAAAAGTGTGTAAATGTTGATTGGAGTTTCTCTTAGTGCTTGGTATTTTTTGCAAATGATCACAGGGTTATCACAGGTGATAATTTAACCTAGCAGCTTTTTTTTTGTTTATAATGCAAAAAATAAAAAACGTAGAGGTAATCAAATACCACCAAAAGAAAGCTCTATTTGTGGGAAAAAAGGACATCAATTTTATTTGTGTACAGCATTGCACGGCCGTGCAATTTTCAGTTAAAGTAACGCAGTGCCGTAACGCAAAAAATGACCTGGTCATGAAGGGGGGCAAACCTTCAGGAGCTGAAGTGGTTAAACCCACAATATGCCAAAATTGGTCATTATGGCACCTGGCAGTCCATGAAAACATTTTTGAAGAAAATGGTCAGCATCATCTTTATAACAAAAGCTCCTGAGGAAATCCATTTACAAACTGCGTCAAGAGGGTGGATATGTGTGATGTCACACACTACAAGAAATCTTAGATTCAGCTCCGTTGTTCAGATTATACAACAGCAATAAGCAACAATGAGTGTTTTATGCTATGTTTAATAAGGCTGTTTTAATACATTTACACTATGGGCATTTTTTACATATGAGATATGAGGGGCATAAGGAAATGTGCATATGGCAATATTTAAGTGGAGCACATGAAGACCTACTTAAGAGGTATCAATAAGAGGCCATGGAAATCCACTGAGTGAGCTTTGGAACAGGCATTTGCAAGGAGGTAAATGGCACTTGGAAGGAGGATTGAATACACAGTGGGGTACAATGGGGTGATTTCCTGGGGTGGAATAACAAGTTGGATAGGACTTTTTTTCACAATTAAACTGTGTGGACTTTATGTCAAGAAAACCGAGTGTTGCAATAACACACAGTTTGTTATTGGGCACATATTTTCATATTATTTTGGAATTTTTTGATATTGTCGTTTGAATTTTACATTTATGCAGAAAAGTGTGTAAATGTTGATTGGAGTTTCTCTTAATGCTTGGTATTTTTGCAAATGATCCCAAAGAACTGTATTTCAGGTGTGTCAAATTAACACTTTTTTTCAGGATAGGTTGAACAATAAGGTGGGGTCCTTTAGTGGGGTAACATGGGGTGACACATAAGTTAGGAGGAAGGTTCACGGTAAATGGAGGAACGTTTACGGACAAGGTTTCGAGTGAGTCACCTAAAGGTACCGGAGAATAACTATGGAGAATTCATCCAGAAGTACACGAGGTGAATTTATAACGGTATACGTGTAAAGGAATACGGGGAGTATAGAGTATACATTTTTTACGGGTATCACATTTACATAATTTTGTCGGAATAATTTGTATCGTATTTTGTGAGTAACAACGAATAACGACAACATATTAGA
>BLSH010247668.1:1645555-1668508 GCA_018402905.1 Glandirana rugosa
ACTGTTTTACCTATTCCGTTTTCCACCTCTGTTTACAAAGTGCCCGTTGGTTTACAGAACAATACGAAAAAAAAAAAAAAAAATAAATTTTGTCTCCACGTCTTCAGAGAAAAAATTCTTGTAAACCTCTTACTATCCGTTCCTCTGTAGATTGGTAGATTCGGGTAAGAAACACCGACGTAACAAAGGAGTTTTTAGACTAATGACGGACCTCGTACAGTTAAGAATAAATTTAATTAAATGTATAAAACTGACATCGGAATTTCACAGAGATTTGTGGAGACACTTTAAGGCTACAGTCAAAATATGTAAATTAATTTAAATAAGAATTGACATGCTCCAGGCAGTAATCAGATTTTTGAGGAAACAATGCAGCCACAAAGAATGGGCTTAGATGGTTAGATGTCTCCTTGCCTATCATTCTCCAAATGTTCTTAAAAAAGAGACTTCTGCACCTCTGTTTTAAATAAAAAAAAAAAAAAAAAGCATAACAAGACATTTGGTTGCCCGTGAAACATTTGTCTCCACCTTTTGCCTTATCCATTTTGTCATCATGGTTTATAAAGCTCACTAGAATTACAGAATGCAATCATGTATATGCGTGTTTGAAAAAAATATCTTTCTGCAGAAGTACTTCAGCTCAGCTCTGAACACATCTGAAGTAACATAACAAAATATCACTGGAACAATGCTGCTTACTTTGTTCAGTGCTCCAGCTCCTGTCAGAATGATATGAGAGTTTTCAACCTGAATTGTTCTTTGACCCAGTCTGACCAAATATGCTCCAATCCCAATTGCTCGACAAGTTACCTATAAAAGCAAACAGAAACAATATACTGTACTGTATAACCAACATAATAATAAAGGATATCTAAACCCCAGAACAAAAATACAATATATTGCAGCGTACAGTCCTTTGATGTGGTGACTGCATTTGCTTTCTTTTTTTTCAAGAACATTTTCAGAAAATACAGAAAATCTACATTGTTCTTCCAAAAAATGCCATGTCCTTGTTACTTCCTGTGAGCTGCACCTTTCTAGCAATCATCTGTAAACTACCAGTCAACCTGCCCCCAATGTAATGGAGAAGAATAGATAAAGATATGTTTGTGGTCCTAATCAGGAGAACTGCCTAGGGTGACTGACAACCATGGCTCCCTCCATAGATACAGTGGAAGAGTGACATAGCCATCCAGAAATAGGAAGTGTGTTATCTGCAGGTGAAAATATACCAAAGTAGTTTGAATAAAAGAAACAAATGCAGGCACCACACCAAGCAGCAGTAAATTGCTGTATATAACATCTTTGGTTTAGGTTTGATACATTTTAGAAGTCCTCATACTAACAATCAGTAATGTCTTGAGTAATTTATTTTGGGCAAGAAATTAAATTTACTCTTGTATATTACATATTACAAAGAAAGTGCAGCGCAAAAAAGTTAAATTAGAGACTAATCGATTAGTAAAATTTGTCCATTGGTCAATGAGGTGAGCTGCAAGGCCCAACCAGCATCAGCAAAGAGTATCCACATGAAGAAAAGGAGTCCAAACACAAGGTATCAAGTGACAATCCCTCCACCTCCAAGATATTTGCTTCGCTCATCTCATAAAATGGACCTCCTGACCTAACAGGTGGTCAATAGCACATATCCCATAATAGGGTAATGTAAAGCAGCAAACCGGAAATCCAGATCTCCAAAGTGATTTTCCCAGGAGCAAGTGGATAGAAAGAAGAGATCTAAGTGCTCTCCGTTTAAAACAATCCAAGGATTTATTGAATAAAGATCTACTCACATTGAGCTGATCAGTTAAGGCATGTATACAAAGTAGTAAGGTGCATGTTCGTCCAGGATGGTAGCGGGTGACGTCAGACGTAGCTCCTCCCCCCGTACGTGTTACGTTCACTAGAACTTCATCAGCTTCATCCGCTGACGAAGTTCTAGTGAACGTAACACGTACGGGGGGAGGAGCTACGTCTGACGTCACCCGCTGCTATCCTGGACGAACATGCACCTTACTACTTTGTATACATGCCTTAACTGATCAGCTCAATGTGAGTAGATCTTTATTCAATAAAGCCCTGGATTGTTTTAAACTGAGAGTACTTAGATATCTTCTATCCACTTGCTCCTGGGGAAATCACTTTGGAGATCTGGATTTCTGGATTGCTGCCTTACATTACCCTGTTATGGGATATGTGGTATAGACCATCTGTTAGGTCAGGGGGTCCATTTTATGAGATGAGCGAAGCAAATATCTTGGAGGTAGAGGGATTGTCACTTGATACCTTGTGTTTGGACTCCTTTTCTTCATGTGGATACTCTTTGCTGATGCTGGTTGGGCCTTGCAGCTCACCTCATTGACCAATGGACAATTTTTACTAATTGATTAGACTCTGATTCAACATTTTTGCACTGCACTTTCTTTGTAATATTTTCAATTTTAGATTTGTGAATGATATTAAAGTGTTCAGCTGCATGCTATTTCAGCATATTTTTATTTGCGATGATTGCATTTTTATATTTGTATATTACATATACCCTGTTTATAATTTTTTGCTATAATGTGTATAGCTTACAATGCCATATATGAGCTATACACAAAATTACAGCAATACAATATCTCAAGTATTAAAAATTAAAAAAAAATGGGGAAACAAATAAAAACCTTAAATATTTATTCAGAACCCCACAACAATCAATCAGATGTCAGTTTTACTCACAAGTAAAAAAAATACATCTACCCTAAAATACAAGAGGTTAAGATGAGTAAAATTATTTTGTCTGAAGTTTCGACAATTTGATGTTGATTTTCTAATCGACCCATATTTAGATGAAATCTTTCTCAGTAATATTTAATATGAAAATAGTTAATATTTAATATGTCTACTGTCGGAACAGTTAATGGAAAATGACATAGAAGCAGACACATTACATGTGATTCCACACATGGTGGTCAAGCTAAAAGAAGCTTAGAAGCCCCCAAAAAACACTGCTCTATGTGCAGTATCCATTTACCCCTAATCCCTCTACGATTTATTAAACATCATCAATTACTGTTGCTTGTGTGTGAATGTTAAGTTACTTTTATTGTCACATTGATATTGGGTACTGAGTGCCCAGAACAAATATCCCATTTAGTATTTATATGTGCAGTGTATTAACTGCTCAGTTGAGCTTGTTTGTTTCTTATATGTAATTCTATGCAATACCATTAAAAGGCAACATTTAAATAATTACTGTTTTGGAAGGAACTTTTTTTTTTTTTTTGCAACAATGGCTGAACAAACCTCCATATCTTTTTCCAGACTCTTACCTTCCTTCCAGTCTCAGGTGCAGGGGGGGCTCATACATCCTTCTGCATTTTCCATAATGTGTAAAAAAAATTCTAATGCAGAACAAGACCCCCTTTTTCTGGACGGAGGAAGGAAGGATAGGATAGATTTTGCAACTTATGTGCAGAGATTTCCCCAATAGAGAGCCAATGCGTGACTAAGCTATACAGTATCTCAGTTTTGGATGGAATGACTTTTTTAAACGCCACATTTGTAAAATGGACAATTCGGGATTTGGTTAAATAAAGTTGTAGGTATGGTGCAGGTAAACTATTAATGTGCCTATTAGGTGAATATACAGCTTGTGGTTTAGTTGTTACTGTCCATTAGGTGTCACTGTTTGTTTAGTTTTGTTAGCATCCTGTTCTTGTGTCTACCTCTTTAGATGATTATACTGGGATCAGAGGTTAACATATATCATATTTTTTTTTTGTAAATGGAAGGTGGATTTTGTGTTCGGTGTACACTAAAGCCCATTTCAATTTATTTTCAAATATTTTAAAGGGAGAACCATCAGAATGTGTTTGAAAAAAATAGGTTTATGCTAAACCTGTCCTAAAATAGCAATCATAGCTGGATCACACTATTATCACTGTTAAACCAAATAGCATGTGACTGATCATTTTCCATGCTCAATACCATTCATTTAGCTAACTTTACACTTATAGCCTAACTTCAGCTTGTTTTTTTTTTCATTTTTGATAAAGCGCAGAAGAGTTAAAAATCTTCTCATTTTTGTCTGTGATTCCAACGATGAAATTTGCTTTACTTCCTGCCCTGTGACAGCAGGACAAGGAATGGGGAAAGGCTCTAACCAGGACTGGAAGGTACTGGCAGTGATAAAAAATATTATCAGAAGTTGTTCACTCTACTAAATATGTGTTGTTTGTTGTCTGGGTTGATGCTGGAGATTTTCCCGTCACTTCCTGTCCTGACAGGAAACAAGGGGACATCTCCACAACAGAGGGCAGCAATATAAATATTACCAGAAGTTTTTCACTCTATTAAATATGTGTTGTTTGTTCTCTGTGTTGATGCTGGAGATTTTCCTGTCCTGACAGGAAATTAGGCAAAATCTCCACAACAGAGGGCAGCAATAAAAATATTATCAGAAGTTGTTCACTCTACTAAATATGTGTTGTTTGTTCTCTGTGTTGATGCTGGAGATTTTCCCATCAACCCATGTCCTGACAGGAAATGAGGGGAAATCTCCTCAACAGAGGGCAGCTATATAAATATTACCAGAAGTAGTTCGCTCTACTAAATATGTGTTGTTTGTTGTCTGGGTTGATGCTGGAGATTTACCCGTCACTTCCTGTCCTGACAGGAAATGAGGGGACATCTCCACAACAGAAGGCAGCAATATAAATATTACCAGAAGTTGTTCACTCTACTAAATATGTGTTGTTTGTTCTCTGTGTTGATGCTGGAGATTTTCCTGTCCTGACAGGAAATTAGGCAAAATCTCCGCAACATCCACTTTAAGCTCAAAACCTGCATTTTTGTCAGAATGTGAAAAAATATGGGGACAAAACAGGCTCCCATGCACAAAATCCTTATGCTACATTCCACTAGTGTGTTTTAGTTTGTTTTGAAAATGTGCTTTAATACAATCCATAAACTGCTTTTTGTGATTACCAGATTAATCGTGATGACTTCTTCATAAGCCAATGATGATTCTCCAGCAATCATACCAGATCCTCGAAGATTCTCCACTCCGAGGCCTTCTTCCTTACCAATGATATCTGTTATTTTGTACCTGGAGGTCGAAAACAAAATTATAAGTTTGTTGTATCCTGTAGACAGTAAATAACATTCCAAATGTGCTTCCTAAGAGACAAAACTATTTAGTAGCACCAACAGCCTTCAAAGCTTTTTCTAAAAGTCAGAACATTTAAAGCGCTATAGCAATATCACTTTTCCCCCATTCACCCCTGAGTGTTTTGTAACTTGAATCTCCAAAAAACTCCACAATCCAAATCCCATGCTTTTCAATTATCCCTGGTAAAAAATGATAGATGTCCTGGGAGCCACACATCAAGTCAAAGCCTGCTGTGTGATAGTGAATGGCAGTCTCAGCCTGGGCCCCAACCAGACCACTCTCCCAACGTGTTCCACTCCACCCATGCCCATGAGTAAGCTCCGGTGGGCAGAGTGAAACGTGTTGGTGGCCTGGTGGGGTCAATATCTACCAATGCCTGGAGCATAGACAAGCTCCCTTTCCAGCCAGCACTCACAGCGGTGGGCACATGACTTTACAGCCTGAGCGGCTCACACACATATCTTGGTTTTCAATTGTCCCATTCCCATTTTAGCATTCAGACGCCTGTAGTTGAACATGGTACACAAGCAATGTTTTAGACAGAAAGGGATCCTATTGACTTCAATATAATCATACGAAAAAAATTTAAATATCCATCTTACACGTTTTCTGTCACTCCCATTAGTAAAAGTCTATGGGGACAAAAACGCACAATCTTGTGCCAAAAGAGATCCTGTATGGCACTTCACTCTTAAAAATCAGTCAAATAGGCATGCTAACAAACTGCCTAAAAATCACCTAGATGCACAGTGCTCAAGTGTGAATAGGGGCTTAAACATAAAAAAATATTTCTGCAGTGTTTGAAGATAGGGACAGAATCACCAACTTTAGTAGCTTCTAAGGTTATCAAATGCAGCTGCTAATGATCATTGCACACTAGAGATTTATAACTGCTTAAAAAAGAATTTTAGCCAGCTATGGCAGCAAATAAGCAGAGATTGGTAGTGAATACAAACTGTTGCCACAAAGTTGCTAGTGTGACATGGTTCGAACACTTTTTTAACAAGGACCATAGAGCAGTATGCTAAAACAACATTAATTATTAAAAGTAGATCTACTCACAAAGGTTACAGAGCAACAACACACTACACCAGGGATCACTGGCCTCACCCTAAGCGCATTTAACCTTTATTCCCTGAAGACATCCGCTGCACCAGGCGAAACGCATGTAGGGTGAGGCCAGCGGCATATGATGTTACACACTTGCTGTTGATCCCTGCTGCGGTGTATTTTACTTGTGTTACTCTGTAACTTTTGTGAGTATATCAACTTTTAATAAACTATGTGGTTTTGGCATACTACTCTATGGTCCTTTGTTCTTTTTTCTACCCGTTATCACTTTGAGGTGCTGGCTTTGGATAACCAGTGAAGGACCGTGGAGGCGGTGGAGTCAGTACCTCCTGAGAGGTAGCCCCCCCAATTGGATGATTTCTGCACTGTTGATCTCTTGTCATTTGGAGATCACTACTGTTTGGTAAAGGAACTGGCACACTTGTCTGTGAGGTGGTTTAGAATTCTTACACGTGGACTTTCATCATTTTCAAGATTTCACATTTGAACATTTATAGGTGTCTCTTTGAAGTTTACTTAATTATGCATAAGTGAATTATATGTTATGAGACTGCCATTTCACCATTTCTTTGATGCACATTGTTCAATATGGTTTAAAATGAGTTAACTTTATTTTTTTACACACATATTTTTGTATTATTCACTACAGAGATATTGGATTTGTGCACCTTTCAGATTAGTTATTTTTGTAATTCCTTTGTGTCCGGAATATAGGTTGCTGCATTATCTCTTTTTACACTTATTTACATTTTTTTCTGTGTTTATATATTTATTCATCTGGAATGTATGCTCCTTGCTAAGGCCCCTTTCACACGGGTGGATCGTTCGGGTTCGCCTGTCAGTTTTTCAGGCGGACCCAAACGGACGCTCCATTGCTCTCTCCAACGGGTATCCACGGATGGATCCCCGCTGAGCAGCGGAGCCCGCCAAAACGTGGGTGTGAAATGACCCTAAAGGACATTATTTTTTATCACGCCGTTATGGGCAAAAATCTGCTTCATATGTTGCTTTTCAACCAGCTGAACTTCTGATGTACTTTCCCACGTGTAAACTTCTGCTTGCATAAAACCACCTGTATTCAATATGCTTTCATTGATATGTGTGCTTTGAACATAATAACATATCACACAAAGAAGTTGCATCATTTAACGCGTCTCTCAAAAACTGTATATCTTTGTTTGTTGAAAACTCTTGTTTCAAAAAAGAACTTTCCATTCAGCCTTGATATGTAATACAACTGGGTAAAAAAAAAATGTCTTTACAAGTCTTGCTAAGGCTTGAAACAAAAAAAAATGAATGAAGGAAAGAAAATGCTGATTAATTCAATACAGACAATAGTGTTACCAAACATCTGGAAGACAAAGAAAATGTTGACCCCCCTGCCTTTAAAGGCCCAGAAGGAGCTCACTTTATTCACCCCCATAGCTACAGCTTAGGTACCATATACAAATCCTGCTAATTTGAAAGTATATTAAGAGAATACCTAAAATTCAAACCTAATCAGTTCATAATGGCTGGTAATTAGAGGAAAAGGTCCAGGCATCGTTTTTACCATAACCTTTAATAATGTTTATGAATTTTTTTTTGTAAAAGCATGTACATATTTTTGTGGTGGACCAAACTTGGCCTTCGCAGGGTGTATGACTTGATAACTATGCGAGTAACACTCAGGTTGTCCTTAATACAATCCATACACCACACACCCTAATCAGAGATATTTTACTACCTCCAAATTTGAAACTATGCGCAATCCACCGCACACAAATCCCCCTTAGCCTTTTGAATGTCTTTGCAACTCCTTAGCAAAAGATATAATATTTTCTTCTTAATTTATGGGTCTCTTCTAGAAAGCGACTATCAACATCCCCGCCTTATATTTCCCAATGGGAAAAAGATAGAAGCAACCTCCTTAAGCCACACCAAAAGACCCAAATCCTGGACATAACTGTAAATGGGTCATTGACATCCTCATTCAATTAGGCATTTACAAAGTAATACTCAGATGGTACTTCACAAACTGGCTAAATTCATTTGCGCACCTTGAATCATTGCTTTAGTTGTGTAGCGGTGGGCACACTAATACATATATGGTGGGATTGCACCTGGATTTAATATTTATGAACCAGAGTGTACCTACTGGTATATACCGTCCTGTCCAGCATCCCTAGTAGCACCAATAAAGCCCTCAATCTCCAAGCAACTTGTCGCAGTGCCGACATAGTCAGGCTTCTGATCTTTATTTTCCTGGCAGCCAGAAAAACCATGGCCAAATCCTGGTTGTCTGGAACCCCAATAGTCATGCAGGTCAACGAAAAAAGTACATGGTTTCAGGCCAATGCAAAGCTGGCAGCCATTCTTCACAATAAAGTCAAGAAATGTAAAAGTTTTGGACTCCATGAACCTCACATTATTTTTCTAGAGAGATTTTTCAAGCTGCTAAAAATGTCACTAACATATTATAAAGCTAACACTGTGGTGTTGCAAATGTGTATATATAGGGGAAAGTCCAAACCTCCTGTATGTCATGATTTAATAGTACTTATATTATTCAGTAATGTAAGTTTGTAAGAAATATTATTTTATTGTGCAAAACATAGTAAATTTTTCGACAATATCCTAAATTCTTACTAATGCTTGTAATAAGTTAAAATTGGGAGCTGTAGGCCTCATATCTGGCCAACTGCTCTAAATGGGGCCACAGGTATAGTGGCATGCCAAAGAGTAGTAAATAGCAAAAAGCAAGTAAACATACCAAATATGCATGCAAATAGTTAATGGCATATCCAACTATGGGCACATATTTACCTTGATTCTCCTTCATCCTCCACATGTTCACAGTGCACAGAATTTAAAGCACTAACTTTTTTGTAATCCTGAGGTGTTAAATATAGATATTTATAACCCTAAAAGAAATAATAGATGTTAGCAATGTATACAAGCAAGTGGCCCTACAGTGATATATGACTAGTGTAAAGCTTGGATGTACTTAGTAATAATAATAAAAAATGTGAGCTACCTAAAACCCCTTTCACCCTGAGTCGTTTTTCAGGCGATGAGGTGCTAGAAAATACCGCCTATACAGCGCCTGAAACCCCCCCCCCCATTCTCCCCAGTGTGAAAGCCTGAGTGCGCTTGCAGGACAAGAAGAAAGGTCCTGAAAGCAGCATCTTTGGGGCGGTGCGGCAAGTGGTGTATACACCGCCCCTCCATTGTAATCAATGGACAGCGCTCCTGAAGCGGCTGAACACCGGAAGCGTCGAGCGGCGGCGCTTTTAACCCCTTGTTAACCCCTTCTTGGGGGTTAGAAGCACCCTGCTCTGACTGCATAGCGGCACTATAATACCGGTATATGCGCCACTAATTAGGGGCGCTTTACCGCTACCACCCCTTTCCACCTCAATGTGAAAGTGCCCTTAAAGAGAACAAGTCATGCAAAATTAAAACTGAGGGCTACCACAGATGAGTGCTGGGGGCAGAGGACAATGGGCACCTACCTATTCAAAATGTCCCTCTTCAGTTACTCATTCAATGCTAAAATAAGGGCAACTCTAAACAAATATTACTGCTACAGCATTGTCTGAACATAATCTATTTCTGACCTTTACTGACCCCTGGACACTGCCCTACATACTACTTACACTGGTCAGAACAGACAGCCATGCAGGCCTGAAACTATTCAAGCAAGTCAGTCTGCAGTACCAGATGTTCTGCCTTCATGGCCGACTCCTGCATCAGACTTATTGGGGTGACTCATTATTCCCCAGACATGAAAAAACTGAATGAAAGTGAATGCAGAGTTTCTTGCTAACGTTTAAGGTAGACTACGTTTATATTTTTACTGTTAAATTAGTTATATTAGGTTCTTTAAAGTTTTCTCCATGCTGTCCTTGTCCTTACTGTTTATTGGGGGCTTACTTGTTAAGTTCTTATAAAATAAAGGGGCACCGCAACCCATTGATCTTTCATCTCTTCCATGCTGTTAAGGTAGATCTCCACTTCTCAAAAGGTTGCCTGCCCTGCTCTACATGAATACATGATTTCATTACAATGTAAAAAAAAAATCAATGAATAATTCTTTAGCCATAATGCTCAATATGAATTGGACAGTTGAATACTTTTTCTAATCAGAAAAAAGAGTTGGTTTTGAGATTACATTTTAGGGTTAAGAATTGACATAGAACTTTGATGACAGTTGACCTTTCAGACACACTTTGACCATATGAAGAGGTCCTTCTGGCCAGTTTCCTACAAAATAATTGAGCACCATAGGACTAGGAGGGAGAAGGGGTGGGGAGTAAAAAGCAGACATCCAGCACCTATTTCCTTATCTGTTCAACTGGTCATTTTCCAAACAGCAGTTGGCTGTAGGATGCTGTTGCTATATATAGGAAATGTTTGGCCAAGCTTGCTGAAAACATATTCACCAGAAAATAATTCTCTAAAAACTGAGCTGAGCAGTTACAACGTTCAGTATTCACCCATTCTTCATTAAAATCCAAGTTCTAGAACAGCTAATCTAACTGTATGTTATTAAATATTTCTCACAAACGTACTTTATAGGGATCATCAGGATCTTCCCATGCAACATGGAACATGTGACGTATTTCTTCTGCTAAACCAATCCTTGCACCACTGTTTGCAGCAACATATATACGTGGAATGCCTTGTGACCTAGAAAGTTCAGATGCCCTTAAGTACAGCAAATCTTCTTGAGGTCCAAATGATCCAATTCTGTATGTGATATCATTTCCTATTACAATTATGTCTCTGCCTTCTGGATATTCTGGAGATTTAAGGGTCATTTTCCAAGCCACCATTCCAATCTGTTGATAAAGAAATGTAAAGTGTAAACAAACATAAACACATAGAGATGTATGCATTACTCTACATGACTACACCACTTAAACATCTTAAGTGAAAGAGGCTCCAATAAAGAAAGAAACATCCAAGAAGCATTGGGACAAAAACATTTGGAGAGCTCACTGGCTCAGGTTAGGCTGTTAACAACAGGCAGGGCTACTCTCCTGTGTTTGAAGAGCTTGTCTTTGCTGCTGCTTTAGAATTATTCATCTTTGTGAATGGGTGCCAAATACATATGGCACATCTATCTTTCCTGTCATTCAACTCTAAGGTCGTCACTACATTTTTTAGTGATTTTTGTTGCCAATTATAAAAAAAATGAGTAATCACAATTTGTGAGTCAAAAGATTAACTGTTATTTCTGCTATCATACCTCCACACTCCTGCACATAATGGGGTGTATTTACTAATGACAAACAGACTGTGCACTTTGCATGTGCAGTTGCACAAATATTCCCCAGAGGTTAGTGAATGTGGTGAAGCTTTACTTTGCTAATACCCAATCAGGTGCAAGAAAATAAAAAAATACAGGTTTTCTTGCACACAATTGGATGATGGAATTAGCACTGCTTTACCATATTCCCTAAGCCCTTGGGAAAATGAGTGCAAATGCACTTGCAAATTGCACAGTCAATTTGCATTTAGCAAGTCCACCCCAATGCCTGCTGTCATACCTTCAACAATTGCTTTACATCATCTCTCCAGACTCCACTACTGCATATCCTTCCCATTTTCTCCTACACACAATTCCCCCATAATACCATCTGGTCTCCTATCCTTCACATACTACCTGCTGCCATACACTAGGCATTTTTCTCCTGCACATATTGCCACACTGTATGTACACCCACTCTGTACATACTGTCTGCTGTCATAGCTTTCTTACCTCTTTCCTGCACATACTGTTTACTGTCATACCCTCCACACTCCTCTCCTGCACATACCACTTGCTGTCATACCCCCCACACTTCTCCCTTGAACACACTGCCCACTGTCATACCCTCTATACTTCTCTAGGTATCTGTAGATACATAAATAGCTATTGTTTCTTTACATTAGTTCATTCCAGAACTCTCCTAAGCACAGACACATTTAGCATGTCATCCTGGTTTTGTTTGTAGCATTGGTTACCCCATTAAGTGTTAAACATCTCCAGATAAACAGTTCATGAGTTATAAATCATTAAAGGTACTCATATAGCATTGCCAATTTACACACTCCTTTACATATAGTATACATTCACATCAGGTAAAAGGGGTACATAATAATGGAGACAACAATCACAATCATAATAATGCCAATTCCCACCTAGCCCTCCCACTGACATCTTATCCAGGTGCTATGAACAAATGATCATGTTACAAGGTGTTTTCATGATCAGGGACAAAATGATAAATAGAAAAACACCCATAACAAGGAATATGCAATCAATCTGTCAAAGGCAGAAGTTACCTCATTTCCTCCTGGCAGTCTGTTCATGTGTACCAACTGGCCTTGGTCATCCAGTACAAGTTCAGTGTAAATGAGAACATCTGAAGGCAATTGACACTTTGGAATGTAAGCACTAGCATCCATTGACTCCCATAGCTTAATAAGAGCCTGAAGGACAATTGGAGATTGTATTATGGCTAATGCTTAGAACATTAGAAGAATAATTATTAGTCCTAACTGATTAAGAAATAATGAAACATCTGGATTTATGGTATTTTATATTTTCACAAACATACCCTACTGAGATGTATCTAACATTATTTGTAAAATTACAATCTACTACCCATTTAAGTCTACATTTTTTTCTTCAGTGCTCCCAATGCCAATCAGCTAGATGCTTAATGATTCATATTTCAGAAAGCATCTCAACAGGATGTATTCATTTTGAGATGCTTTGTTGTGCACTTGGAAAAAAACAGAGTTCATTCTTACTGTTGGATCATTGCTTGTAGGGTTCAATTAACATTACAATCAGAGGGTGGAGGGCCACTTTGAGTACACTGAACATAACCCAATAAAGTGTTCATCCCATAAGGTCTACTCTAACATACATCTAGTTACCGTTTTACTTTTGTGATATGAAAAATATTATTTATCAGTACATAAAAAGTAGAGCAAAAAATGCAATAATTTTGGTTTAAATATACAGTAATCGCCAACTTATATAAGTCTATTATTTATCGTTTCATTCTGCCTCTCTGACCCTCATCACACTTCTTACGACAATGACAAAACCCAAATACTAATTTTATATTTTATGGTAGACTGGTTGACACCTGGGTCTACTGTACTGTATGTCTAGCAATGTTAATCTGTTTGAATGCTTTATGTTATACATATACATAACACACCCCCCCAACTCCACCTTATACCCTTAACCCCAATTTCAATGGTTGTTACCAGAACATTTGAATTACTGAACTAAATTACCATAATTGCACTACACAATGAACTTGTTTTCCTTTTGAATAATTAACGCAATACAAAAATGCTCTTCTTAAAATGGTCATTGCCTGTAATAATTTGTTACATAGTTACAAAAGGTAAGAAAAAATGAAATTCGTACATACACAATCCCATACCCACAGTAATCCAGAGGAAGGCAAAAAAAAAAGAAAAAAAAGAAAAGCCCAGCAAAGCATAAACCAATTTGCTCCAGCAGGGGGAAAAATCCTTCCTGATCCTCCAAGAGGCAATCAGATATTCCCTGGATCAACTTTACCAATAAATGTTAGTATCCAGTTATATTACTGTATTTACATTTAAGAAAGAATCCAGAACTTTTTTTAAAGCAATCCACTGAGTTGGACAGAACCAGCTCTTAAAGGAGTCTATTCCACATTTTCACAGCTCTTACTGTGATGAAGTCTTTCCGTATTTGGAGGTTAAATCTCTTTACCTCCAGACATAAAGAGTGCCTCTGTAATGACCTTAAAGTAAATAACTTAACACAAGTTCAATATACTTACGTATTACTTTGGTTTGTACATCACAAATATACTAGTTAAAATAGGTTTCTTTCTAACAAAATTTTTTTTTAAAGAGAGCCTAACCCAAAGTGTATCCTCTACAAAAAAATGCCCAGAGATGCATTAACATTAATGTGGAAGTCCATGCTAAAACTAAAATCCCTGTATCTATAGACACCAACATTCTAACACTAACCTATCTAGCCCTGTAGAGAAAAAATAAGTATACATACCTTTTTTGAAGGTGATCTGACCCGATCTCCAGTGGCGGAAGCTCTGCAGAGGACATGGCTGACAACGGCTTTGAAATGAATGGGAAGTGATGTCACCCATAGAGTTACTATGGGGCTTCCATTGTCGTCCATGTCCTCTGCACCCACCTCCTCAATGAAGCCACGGCTGACAGCTCAGCGGGGGATCGGGTCAGAGCGGCTGCAGAAAAGGTATGTATACTGATTTTTTTCTCTACAGGGCTAGAGAGGTTAGTGTTAGAATGTTGGTGTCTATAGATACAGAGATTTTAGTTTTAGCATGGATGTCCACTTTAACCACTTCCCGCCTGGAGTATAGACAAATGACGTCCGGGCCGGTGTTCTGTTAACCTGACTGAACATATGACGTCTTCAGGATAACCCGCAATTGCGCACCCACAGGGGCACACATCGCGGCGATTGGTGGTGTGGTGGGTCAGCGTGACCCACCGCATTAACGAGCTCGGTAACAAGCTTCCATCGGAAGCTCTTTACCCCATGATTAGCCGTGACCAATCACGGCTGACCATGATGTAACACGGAAGAGCCGTTTATCGGCTTTTCCTTTAGTCGCGTCTGAAGACGCGAGTAGTGGAGAAACAATCGGCGGCTCTCCTGAGAGGGGGGGTCTGCGCTGCCCCCCCTCGGATCGCCACACTGGACCACCAGGGAGCCTGTCCAGGGACCATCAGAGAGCGCCTGTCCAGGGACCACCAGGGAGCCAACCAGGACCACCAGGGAGCCGATCAGGACCACCAGGGACACCATCATGGAGCCCACCCTAGACCACCAAGTAAGGGGCACAATGCCCAGCATTGATGGCACTCAGTGCCAATTACTGATGCCACCCTAGACCACCAGGGAATCAGTGCTGCCTATCAGTGCCCACCACTGCCACCTATCAGTGCCCACCAGTGCCACCTATCAGTACCAACTATCAGTACAACCTATCAGTGCCACCTATCAGTGCCCATCAATGCCGCCTATTAGTTCCCATCAGTGCCACCTATGAGTCCCCCTCAGTGCTGCACATCAGTGCCACCTATCAGTGCCCGTCGGTGCTGCTTATCAGTGTCGCCTATCAGTGCCCATCAATGCTGCATATAAGTGCCTCGTTATCAGTGTCCATCCGTGCCACCTCATCAGGGCCAATCAGTACTGCCTCATAAGTGCCTATTAGTGCAACCTCATTACTGCCCATCAGTGATGGAGAAAACATACTTATTAACAAACTTTTGTGTCAGAAACGTTTGTTTTTTCAAAATTTTCGGTATTTTTTTTATTTGTAGCGCAAAAAATAAAAACCCCAGAGGTGATCAAATACCACCAAAAGAAAGCTCTATTTGTGGGAACAAAATGATAAAAATGTCATTTGGGTACCGCGTCGCATGACCGCGCAATTGTCATTCAAAATGCAACAGCGCTGAAAGCTGAAAATCGGTCTGGGCGGTGCCTGGTACTGAAGTGGTTAAAGAAACTTGCAGAATTACATACCCTGTTTCCCCGAAAATAAGACAGTGTCTTATATTAATTTTTGCTCCAAAAGATGCGCTAGGTCTTATTTTTAGGGGATGTCTTATTTTTCCATGAAGAAGAATACTGTATCTGATCCTCCTGTGTCATTTTAATTGCCCCCTCTGATCCTCCTGTGTCATTTTAATTGCCCCCTCTGATCCTCCTGTGTCATTTTGATTGCCCCCTCTGATCCTCCTGTGTCATTTTGATTGTCCCCTCTGATCCTCCTGTGTCATTTTAATTGCCCCCTCTGATCCTCCTGTGTAATTTTTATTGCCCCCTCTGATCCTCCTGTGTCATTTTACAGTAAGTGATCCCCCTCCCCCGCACCCCTGTGCCAGTGTACACCTTCACCAGACACTGTCACTGCGCTGGCCTAGCTGGGGCCTGCCTGGCCCTGGGGACTGTCACTGGGCTGGAGCAGGGTCTGCCACTGACATCATGAGGGCGGCTACGAGCATCAGGCAGTGTCACCAGAGACAGACAAGCACTCACCTTCGCTGCTTCCCGTCCGCTCTGATCCTCCTGTTCTTCACACCACAGTCGCGAAAGTCTCCTCCTCCTCTCTCCCGCCCCGCGCTCACCGCTCACTCCGACGTCCGCTCCGCCTCCACACAGCAGTGACCGTAGTAACCAGTTTATGGTTAATTACCGGTAATTTTCATTCCGAGACAGAGCCGGGGGGCCTTATTATCAGGGTGGATGCCTTATTATCGGGGATGTCTTATTTTCGGGGGGATGCCTTATATTTCACAACTAAGGAAACCTGTAGGAAGGTCTTATTTTCAGGGGATGTCTTATTTTCGGGGAAACACGGTAGTTTGTAAGGTTGAATAAAGACACCAGTCCATCCGGCTTAACTGGTGTGGGTGTGTGTGTGTTTATGTCAATACCATTTCCCATATCCCTGTATATTGTTTTTGTTAAAATGCCCATCTACTGAATAGTTTTCTCTCTATGTTAGAATCACCATTGAGATATTTGTATCTACAGTTGTGCTCAAAAGTTTGCATACCCTGGCAGAAATTGTGAAATGTTGGCATTTATATTGAAAATATGACTGACCATGCCAAAAAACTGTCTTTTATTTAAGGATAGTGATCACATGAAGTCATTTATTATCACATCGTTTTTTGGATCCTTTTTAAATCATAAGGATAACAGAAATCACCCAAATGGCCCTGATAAAGAGTTTACATACCCTGGAATGTTTGGCCTTGGTACAGACACAGACTTCCTCAGGGGATTCTCAGTGGGCGTGATGTAATGTATAGGGAGAGAACGGAGGAACATTGGAAGTGATACACACACATACTTACGAGTGCGGTACTCGTGGATTGATACCTGTAACTTTTACCCTAAATGTGAGTCTATCTACTTTTGCATAATAAAGTGTCTTTTTAACTAATGAGATTACGCTATGAGAGCATTTCTCTCCCCACAGTATGAGTGAAAGCTCCAAGCTAAGGTGAATCGCAGTGTATTCATTTGAGCCTAGGACGGGAGAAGTACAAGGAGGACTCCTAGTGGTGAAAGGAGACCATAGGGATTATTCTTACTGAAGGCTTACACTTAGCCTAATTAAGGTGAGAGGCTAGGTGTCCTTTTATAAAACTGTTATCAGCGGTGATCCCAAGGATCACTGCTGATCACAGGTCATTTTCGGTTTATAAAGCAGAGATAATCAGGAGAGAACACGTTCTCCGCTGATTATCTCTGCACACGGAGAACTGTCATTCACTGACACAGGAACGGCCAGTTTATGAAGCTGCAATCTCCACACTTCACTGGTGATCTTGGTCAGAATTCACCCTCCCCGATTCACCAGCTCAGAGGTGGAGGATTTGGGGGGTGAAGGGAGAATCCTGGGGAAGGAGGAAGATTATAGACTTCCTCCTACCTTGTTCAGACCCCCCCCCAACACATTAGCCATACCCCCCTGCCCTGTATGTGTGTATATATGTATATACATGTATATGATGTATGTATATATATACACGTGTATATATAATGTATGTGTATATATAATGTGTGTATGTGCTTATATATACATATATAGTGTAGGGGGGCTAATAATTTTATTAACTATTTGGGCAGGCTCCTCCGAGAATGTCCGTTACTGAGCAGTGATAATTTATCACTGCTTAATAAATGGACATCTCTGTGTTTCTGTGAATTACTGGTGCCGTAATCTTGTTAGGTCTCATGATGTCTCATGGGGCGTTCTCCACAGTTTGAAGCATTTGTAGATCACTTCACTTCACAAACTGTGAAGCGATCTACACCGCTTAATAAACTGGCACACAGAGGAGAACGATCTCCTCTGTGAATGCCGGAGAACTGTGCAGTTGATTTTTTACACTGCTTTATAAACGGACACCTTAATCACAGAAGTGATAACACTGACACACAGATAACGGCATTTCAACACTAGAATCAGCATTGGTGGAGGGATTCGCTATAAATTCCATAGAACATTATTATGCATTCAAACTATTTTGCTGTTTGCACAATGGACTTGATGAACTTTTAATTTGCCAGCTGATACAATGTCAATGTTGCATTTCATTTTGCATGCTTTCACATTTATACATATTGCACATGTCACTTTATTTTCTCTTTAACTAACTGGTGTTAATGTGTATTTATCACACACATCAATATTTCAATCACTTATCTTTTGGGATTTAATTGATAGCAGCGCATCACATTTTATTTTATATTTTTTTGTCATATATTGGCTAAGCATAAGCTAACGAGTGCTAGCAGCAGCTGATAGCTCTACAAATATTACTTTACTTATCTGCTAATACACGTGATAGCGTTAAACCTCATTTGCCATGTAGTTGCCTATCCCTTCATTTTATTGAGGTCTTCTTGTAAAATGTATGTATCCTGCTGTGAAGTTACTGACCTGCTTAGCTTTGTATCATCAGTGAAATTAAACTATGTATACCAACCTCTCTATCATTTATAGATAAATTAAACAGAATTGGTCCCAGGACAGAGACTTGGCTACCCCACTAACAACTTCAGACCATTCTGAATACATACTATTTATCACCACCTTTTGGATGCACCCTTTTAACTATTATTCTATCCAGGTACATACACTATCAGTCACGCCAACAGACCTCAATTTGTAAATTAAGCATTTATGGGTAACTGTATTGAATTCATTAGCAAATTACAGATACACCACGTCCACAGGTCTTTCTCTATCTGGATGACAGCTCAGGTCCTCATAGAATGTTAACAGATTAGTCTGGCAAGAGCACACTTCAAAAAATCAATGCTGAGTACTATTAATGACACAGTTTCCAAATTCTTTTGATATAGTCCTTATGCTCCCCTCCAATAGTTTACATACTATTGATGTTAGGCCGACTGGCCTGTAGTTTCCAGGTACATATATATTGGCCCTTTTTAAATATTGGCACCATGTTGGTTTTTCTCCAATCAGCTGCTGCCATTCCAGTCACTAGCTGTCCTTAAAAATTAGGAATAATAGTCTGGCTACAAGATGACTAAATTCTTTGAGGACTCTCAGGTGTAAGCAATCTGGTCCTGGTGATTTATTTTAATTATGTTTTGTGATACGTTTTATTATATTTGTCTGTATTATGTATGTATATATATATATATATATATATATAGTAAAAAAAGTGAGTACACCCCTCATATTTTTGTAAATATTTTATTATATCTTTTCATGTGATAACAATGAAGAAATGACACTTTGCTACAATGTAAAGTAGTGAGTGTACAGCTTGTATAACAGTGTAAATTTGCTGACCCCTCAAAATAACTCAACACACAGCCACTAATGTCTAAACCACTGGCAAAAAAAGTGAGTACACCCCTAAGTGAAAATGTCCACATTGGGCCCAAGGTGTCAATATTTGTGTGGCCACCATTATTTTCCAGCACTGCCTTAACCCTCTTGGGCATGGAGTTCACCAGAGCTTCACAGGTTGCCACTGGAGTCCTCTTCCACTCCTCCATGATAACATCACAGAGCTGGAGGATGTTAGAGACCTTGCACTCCTCCACCTTACGTTTGAGGATGCCCCACAGGGTTTAGGTCTGGAGACATGCTTGGCCAGTCCATCGCCTTTACCCTCAGCTTCTTTAGCAAGGCAGTGGTCGTTTTGGAGGTGTGTTTGGGGTCGTTATCATGTTGGAATACTGCCCTGTGGTCCATTCATGGCTCCCTCAATGAACTGTAGTTCCCCTGTGCCGGCAGGACTCATGCAGCCCCAGACCATGACAATCCCACCACCATGCTTGACTGTAGGCAAGACACACTTGTCTTTGTACTCCTCACATGGTTGCCGCCACACATGATTGACACCATCTGAACCAAATAAGTTTATCTTGGTCTCATCAGATCACAGGACATGGTTCCAGTAATCCATGTCCTTTGTCTGCTTGTCTTCAGCAAACTGTTTGCGGGCTTTCTTGTGCATCATCTTTAGAAAAGGCTTCCTTTTGGGACGACAACCATGCAGACCAATTTGATGAACTGTGCGGCGTATGGACTGAGCACTGACAGGCTGACCCCCCCCATCCCTTCAACCTCTCCAGCAATGCTGGCAGCACTCATATGTCTATTTCCCAAAGACAACTTCTGGATATGATGCTGAGCATGTGCACTCAACTTCTTTGGTCGACCGTGGCGAAGCCTGTTCTGAATGGAACCTGTCCTGTTAAACCGCTGTATGGTCTTGGCCACCGTGCTGCAGCTCAGTTACAGGGTCTTGGCAATCCTCTTATAGCCTAGGCCATCTTTATGTATAGCTTTTCTTCAGATCCTCAGAGAGTTCTTTACCATGAGGTGACATGTTGAACTTCCAGCGACCGGTATGACAGAGTGAGAGCAATAACACCAAATTTAACACCTGCCCCATTCACACCTGAGACCTTGTAGCACTAATGAGTCACATGACACCAGGGAGGAAAATGGCTAATTGGGCCTAATTTGGACATTTTCACTTAGGGGTGTACTCACTTTTGTTGCCAGTGGTTTAGACATGAATGCCTGTGTGTTGAGTTATTTTGAGGAGACTGCAAATTTACACTGTTATACAAGCTGTACACTCACTACTTTACATTGTAGCCAAGTGTCATTTCTTCAGTGTTGTCACATGAAAAGATATAATAAAATATTTACAATGTGAGGGGTGTACTCACTTTTGTGAGATACTGTTAATATATATATATATATATATATATATATATATATATATATATATATATATATATATATATACCTTTTCTTTTCTTTTTTTATAAGTGATCACAAAACCTCTGTTCTCAGCTGCATAGGGGGCTTAGAGATATGGGGATGGAGAAACAGCATCACACTGATCCTTCCGGTGAATGGTTGTTCAAGGGGGGGGGAGGGGGGTGTCAGCACAAGTCTGATCATTGGAGAACAGGCAGGCTGTGAGCCAGAAAACTTATCACCCTGGAATGGATGTGCTTTCATGCCTAGCATGGTCATTTTGAAATATGAAAGCAGGGGGAATTTAACAGAAAGGAAGCCATACAAAGAGAACAGGATACTTTTTTAAAACAAGTATGTACATGGTACAACAGGCACGTATCAGGAATATGAAATGTTGGGCTAACGTTCTTTAACTTTAAAATTTGAATGTTATTAATTAAAAGTTTAAAAGTCTTACCTGACGGAACATTTCTGGAATATCATATATGTAAGTTGTTCCAAGAGATTGTGCTTGAAATCGCTTAGATTGTAACAAATCTTTTGTCACATAAGGAGTATTAATGAGCATCCCATGAAGTGGTCCCTGTTTGTCCCCATATGCTTGAAACATGATCTATGAGAAAAGAACAAACTCATCTTAAATGTAATATCTACCTGTTATGTTTGAAGACCACTACTTAGTATGATGTTTTCAGTCAATTTATCAACTTTACTTTCAGCTTGATTCTCTGTTCATAAAGGCTTGTTCAGATTTATCAACTATACTTTCAATTGAACTAAGATCTATTGATTGAAATTACAAAAATATATTTAAAGGGTAACTCCCCCCCCAAAAAAATAGAAAATAAAAGAAATTAATAAAAAAAACAAAAACAAATAATAAACAGTTGTGACACAAGCCATACTTTAATTTATTGTTATTAAAAACTGTATTTCATTTCCAATCTTCAGTGCTGTAATTTTCTGTCTAATTCAATGCAATATGACAACCTAGAGATGGAACACCCACAGAGAGGTAATTTGCTGCTTTTGTGATTAGCTCATCTGGGATTTTCCCAGAAGTCTGCACAAAGATGCAAGTCAGATTTTAGGCATCCTCTGCAACAAAATGTTTAGTTTTGGTGAGATGCCCCTAAGGGATTAATCACTTCTAAAAGGGATGCAGACTCTGCCACTCTCCTCATTAGAGCCCTGCCAGTGCATCAGCTGTTCAAAAATGAAAAAGTCACTCTTATTCAGAATCACTGTGCACAAGACATGATCTAACAAAGAGCTTTCCCTTCAGAGCAGAAACAGGTAGGATTCTGCAGCAAAGGTTGTTAAAATCTTTGTAAAGTACATTGATCACATAGAAGGGATTTTTTTTTCCTCAACAAAAGGGGAGTTACGCTTTAAACTATTAGTACAGACATTCCAGCAATTAAGGGCTTGTTTACACTTGCTGCAAAACAGGGCTTCAGACACGCTTTGTTAACCGCTTGCCGACGGCTGATCGGCAATTGACGGCGACAATGTGGCTCTGTAACGCGAATCGCCGTCATACGACGGCGGCCGCGATACAGAGCCACTGTGAGCGCGCGCGCGCCGCCGGAGGCGCGCGCGCTCACTGTGTCCGGGGGGGTCCAGGGAGCGGGTCCGGCGGCTTCGATTGCCGCCGGCCACCCGCGATGCCCCCCCCGGAGCGAATGAGCGGAGGTCCGTGTATGTAAACACGGACCTCCGCTCTGTGTGAGGGGGAAGGGAAGTGATCACAGCCTTACTGTAAGTGAAGGCTGTGACCACTTCCTTTCCCCAGCTAGGCAAGTCCCCCTACAGTAAGAACACGCCCAGGGAACACAGTTAACCCTTAGAGCGCCCCCTGCAGGTTAACAATTAACGACCTTACAGACATGATTATCAAATTTCGCATTG
>BLSH010247668.1:1668807-1696944 GCA_018402905.1 Glandirana rugosa
GGTTTGCTTTCAAAACATTCCGACATGTCCGCTGAAATATCGCAGTACCGCTAAAAATCGCAGATCGCCGCCATTTTTAGTAAAAAAATAAAAAAAAAATAAAAACCCCAAAAATGAATTCTCATCATCCGTAAATGCGACCACTTTTGCGCAAACCAATCAATAAACGCCGATTGCGATTTTTTTTATCGCAAATATGAGGAAGAATATAAATCGGCCAAAAACGGTGAAAAAAAATGTTTTTTTATATTTTTTTTTTGTATTTGTATTTTAGCAAAAAGTAAGAAATTTGGGTTTTTTTGCAAAATTGTCACTCTTCTTTTGTTTATAGCGGCGATCAGAAATGACGCAGAGGTGATCAAATACCACCAAAAGAAAGCTCTATTTGTGGGAAAAAAAGGACGCAAATTTCGTTTGGGTGCAACGTCGCACGACCGCGCAATTGTCAGTTAAAGCGACGCTGCGCCGAATCGCAAAAAGTGCTCCGGTCCTAAAGCTGGAAATCCTTCCGGGGCTGAAGTGGTTAAAGCTCCCTCAACGCCAGTGAAAGCCCCTGGTACTAAATAAAATGGTTAGCGTACAGTCCTGTTTACACCTTGAGTTGGCTTGGCTGGGCTTCAGATTTGCGTCAAAAATTATACCCCATGTAGCTTTAGCCAGGCTTCAAAGCCTCTCCAACGCCTCCATAGAAGTCTATGACAAAGCTTGTTTGAAGCTCGCTTGAAGCACCTGTGGCTTTTCAGAGGCTGTAATTCAGCTTTGGCTTCGCTTTGTATTGGAGAAATTGCAGGCGTGAGATATCAACAAACACACAGGGCGTTTACCAAGCTTCAACAAGGCTTTAAAAGTGCATTACTGAAGCCTCGTCAAAGCCTTGTTGAAGCCTCACTACAGCCTGTTTGAAGCACTGCCGAAGCCTCAAAAACACAGTTGTATGGGCTTTAATGAGCGTTGAAGCCGAAGCAAGTGTAAACTAGCCCTAAGCCTCTTCATTAGTGTGGTGTGGTAAAAGACCAGAATAGTAGTTTTTTGTTATGGGGCTTTTGGCACTAAAAATGCAAGGTTAAGGCCTCTTGCATACTTCTACAACTTGTCCTGCGACTTGGGACTCCAAGTCGCATGATAAGTCGTTCCCCATGATTTCCAATGATTACCAATCATATCTGTACGACTTAAAGTCGCACCGACTTGAAAATCATCCCTGCACTACTTTGGTCTGACTTTGATGCGAGTTGAGGTCCATAGACCTCAAGTTTACACAGGTATTCCCTGAAATTGTGGTAAAATCGCGGCTGCGAAATCGCGTTAAAATTGCGCGACTTTCAAGTCGTGGCAGTGTGAAAGGGGCCAAAAGCAGACACTCAACTGCCCATAACCTCTAACCAATGGCCCCAACCTTTTTGGCACCGGGGACCGGCTATGTGGAAGAAAATTATGCCAAGGCCGGGGGGATGATGCGTTTTTTCGTGGACAATTTGTCGGGGCAATGGCTGGTGTTGTCACTTCAATCATCACGGGACCATGGTTGATCTGATGCCAGGATGATTGAAGTGCATTATTTTTATTATTACATTGTAATATAAAATTAAAGAGTTAAACTGACCATAATGCAGAATCAGTGGGAGTCCTGAGTGTGTCATGTGCTATTGTCACCTGCCACAAGATGCAACTTGTCACTTGCCACGTTACCTGCCACCAGATGCAGCGTGTCACTTGTCATGTCACCTGCCTTCTAATGCAGCTTGTTACTTACCAAAGTCGCCTGTCACCAGATGCAGGTTGTCAATTGCCACATCACTTGCCACATCGCCTGCCACCAGATGCAGATTGTCACTTGCCACTTTGCCTGCCACCAGATGCAGATTGTCACTTGCCATATCATCTGCCACCAAATGCAGCTTGTCACTTGCCACTATCACCTGCCTTCAGATGCAGCTGGTCACTTGCCACGTCACTTGCCGCCATATGCAGATTGTCACTTGCAATGTTGCCTGCCACCAGATGCAGATTGTCACTAGCCACATCACCTGCCACCAGATGCAGCTTGTCACGTCACCTGCCTTCAGATGCAGCTTGTCACGTGTCACGTCACCTGCCACCAGATGCAAATTGTTACCTGCCACCAGATGCAGCTTGTCACTTGTCACATCACCTGCCATCAGATGCAGATTGTCACTTACCATGTCAACTGCCACAAGATGCAGCTTGTCACTTGTCACGTCACCTGCATTCAGATGCAGCTTGTCACTTGTCAGGTCACCTGCATTCAGATGTGGCTTGTCACTGGCCACATCATTTGCCACATCTCCTGCCCCTAGATGCGAATTGTAACTTGCCAAGTCATGCCTTCAGATGCAGCTTGTCACTTGCCATGTCACCTGCCACCAGATGTGGATTGTTACTTGGCACTAGATGCGGATTGTCACATGCCACGTCGCCTGCCACCAGATGTAGATTGTAACTTGCCACCAAATGCAGATTGTCACGTCGCCTACCACCAGATACAGATTGTCACTTGCCACCAAATACAGCTTGTCACGTCACTTGCCACCAGATACAGATTGTCACTTGCCACATTGCCTGGCACCAGATGTGGATTGTCACTTGCCATGTCACCTGCCACCAGATGCAGCTTGTCACTTGTCACGTCACTTGCCACATCCCCTGCCACCAGATGCAAATTGTCACTTGCCACCAGGTGTGGAACGTCACTTGCCATGTCGCCTGCCACCAGATGTGGATTGGCACCTGCCATGTCGCCTGCCACCAGATGCAGATTGTCCCTTGCCATGTCGCCTGCCACCAGATGTGGATTGTCACTTGCCACCAGATGCGTATTGTCACTTGCCATGTCGTCTGCTACCAGATGCGGATTGTCACTTGCCACCAGTACTGGCCCGCGGCCTGGTGGTTGGGGACCCCTGCTCTAACCTATCCATAACGGTTTGGAAGACCTTAGAAACATCATGATCCCTCTACTTAAACCTCCAACAATTAAACTTACTCTTACAATAAGCCCCAGTCACCACTAACTTAAAGCGGTAGTAAACTCATCCATTTAACAGTTTAAAAACCAGTTACATTTCCGGGAAGTGCCGGAAATGTAACACTCCCATTGGTTGAGCTCTAAACCAAACTGTCAAACCATCCAATGGCCGGTGTCATAGCTGATCACATGTGTAGCATCGTGGCAGTTGTAGGTTAAACAGAGGCCAAGATGGCAGCTTACTTGGCTGAAAATGATAGGAGGGTTTACTACCGCTTTAACTTGCTTTCGAACATTAAATAAAACCCTGCAGCAGCTTGTTTTACCTTATCAAGCCCCTGAAGTATCAGAGTGGAACACTACCAGATGCAACAGCACAAACATTATAGTGCTGAGATCTAGTAAGTTATTCTGAGCTTTGCAAAACCGTAAGAAATACAGTATAGTTAAAATGTATAATCTGATCACAGATTCATCTCAATGATACTAAGCAAAAAGCATACATTTCAATGAAATTTTAGCTTTCTATCTCTTTAAAATACCTGTCATAGTGGTGCCACTCCACCACCATGGCAGCCCAGGGTGACTCCATGAGCAGATACATGAGCCCGGCTCCAACAGCGATCAGAGCCCAGACTCCCCAGTCCCCGGCTCCCTGGATGACTCTACCGGGGACACCACTGTAGCCAGCACTGCCCCATCATCCCATGTAGAGGCCCCAGGCGGCCGGATCATGGCACGTCAGGCCCTAGCAGTCTGAAGCAGAGATGCAGGAGGTGCCTGTACTGGATACTGGTCCTCTTCATCACTATCATCATCTTTTGGTTCTACATAGTATATAGGTGAGTCCATGTGTGATGGGTGATGGGAAGGAGGGATCATACACGGGACCGATCAGTGGAGGAGAAGTCTGCAGATAACTCCAGGCTGTCATGTAGGGATTGGTCAAAGATCCCCTGACTATCATTTAGACAGAGCCAGCAAGAGGAAAGCAGCCTGGGGGCTGTCCGACGTTTACCTGGAATTATACCATGTATGGGAGGTGATCAGCTTCACACACTCATCACACTGTGCTATGCTGTAGGAGAAACAACACAGGGTGTCCCCAGGCAGCTACAAACCAGTGTTCCTGAATGGAGAAAAATCATTCCAGGACACCTTAATACCTCAGCCAGGAAAGTATGTAGGCATGCTGTCACTTGTGCATCATGAACAGTTGTCACCTGTGTACAGTCAACCCCCAAAATTTGTGTTCTTTGAATTGTGAAAATCCGCAAATTTTGGAGGTGGTAAAAAAAATGACTATTATGCCTATTAAATGCCTCGAGTGGTGCCTCTTCGTCAGGCGCTCAGGAGGGGGGCATTTGGGCAGCATCTTAGGGCTTTAAGAAGAATAAAATAAAGAAGACTCAGCGAAACACTCGATAGTACATGCGGTAAACTGTTATGATGCGGGAATAGTAGGCTGGGAAAAAAATCTGCCAACAACTCGGGCCGTGAACTCTGAACCGTGACTTCGCAAGCGTTGACTGTACCATGATCAGCTGTCATCTGGGCATCATGTGCAGTATTCTCCCTTGTGTCCCAGGTGTTACAAATGGTCCACCCCTTATTGGAAAATTACATTGTTCGATCTGAGAGCAGCCTCATTACCTTCATTGTTGGGGGGGCGGGGGTTCAGAATTCTCTGCCTATAGGCTCCTAAGATGTAGATCCGACTCTGATCTTAGTGCTGCTTATTTCTGTTGTATAATATATTTTCCCTAAATAATTCCTGCACCACTTTTCTATATCCGAAAATTGAAAAATGGCAGCTGTTGTCTCAGCTAAAATACCAAAGACTTAACACAAGGAAATACGTAAACCATTTCCTGCCTATTCTCCATGACATGCAATTCATGTACTGCCATATAGTTCCTATACTTTGCTTCATTTTTAGTTTCATCAGGTTTAACTATAAGAAACCCTGTGGTCAGGGTGCTAAGAACTGTTCATGCCAATATGCTCAGACATTTACATTAGTTCCAAAAGCCTGCAATTAAAGGATTAAAAATTTTAACGTCTCAAATTTAATCAACACATCCCCTCTGACAATAACACTTGATGCCTGATAATGCAAAACTTTAGTTGCGCTTTCAAGTTTTTTTTTTATCATATTTTATATGCTGACATTATATATTAAATATTATTTGTTTAAAAAATAATTTTTAAATAAACATTTTGTACAAGGTGTATACACCAAAAAGAAAAGAAATACTGAGTGTAGTATTTATTAAAACTCAATAAAAATTTAAAGTATATACTGCACTCATATGCAAAATGAATATACAAGCTATCTGTCAAGTCTCCAATAAGTGGCAGTATACCAGGTGATCGGTGGTATTACATCAGACCCCTCTAGGTCGATGTGATGTCAGATACCAGGATTCAGGAAGTATACCAGGGAGCACACCAGGAAGAAACAGCAGTATGTAAAAACCAAGATGGCGGCCACTGTGAGTGTGATGACATCATACATGACGTGGATGCGTGTGGCAACATGTTTTTGGGGCTCCCTGCCCCAACGTCTGCAGGTTCTTCCTGGTGTGCTTCCTGGTATACTTCCTAGATCCTGGTTTCTGATATCACATCCACCTAGAGAGTCTGCTGTAACACCACTAACCACCTGGCATACTGCTACCTATTGCAGACTTGACAGATGTGCTTGTATATTCTTTTTTTTTTTTAAACAAGAAAGTTTATTGGAAAAGAGTACAGATGTGGTGTTGCAACAAAAGAGTAAACACATGTACAGACAATGTTCAAGCACTACAAATTATACAAGCTAGGTACAATTTGTGACAAAGGGGATATAGGGGAGCAGCAGGCATATCATTCAGGAGGTAGCGCAAACCCAAACAATCATACATTATCAAGTAAACATGTTGGTGGGTGTCAAGGTAGGAGTCTTCTGCGGCCCATGGGGCAAAGATTACTCAGTTTCATTTTCCTCTACACCGCAGGTGAAGTTGTTTGCTAGCCATGCGTCCCACACTCTATGGTACTTGAGTGGGCACCCTCTATTAGTATAAAGAACCTTCTTATATGGTAAGGTAGCATTGTCTGCCGTCACCCAGTCGTGGACAGTTGGGGGCATTGCTCTCAACCATTTTCGTGCAATCATAAGTCTAGCCACAAATAGAGATTCTTGCAGAAAGATATGGAGATATTTATCTGCATCTGGGTCAGGGAATAAACCTAGTAAGAACTGTTTAGGGCAAAGTGTGAGTGGGGAGCCCATTTGATTGTGCAAAAACGTCACCACTTGGGACCAGTAGCCTTGTATAATTGGGCACGACCATATTAAATGATAGAACGAGCCAAAACTCTCCTCACATCTGGGGCACGGGGGGCTGTGATTTATGCGTCACCTGGCTATACGGGAGGGGGGGGGGGTCAGGTATGATCTGTGCAGTATGTAAAGCTGTGTTAGGCGATCTGATAGCTTAGGAGAGACCAATTTACAGGAATTGAGTACATCCTCCCATTCCGCCTCATCCATCTCATCCACGTCCGCCTTCCATCGGTCCTTGAGTTGATATGCTAAGGCTATAGCTGTTGGCATAAGTAAACAACTATAAAATGTAGAAGTAAGTTTCCTAGATTCCAATCCTAGGATTATTTAGATTTGTGGCTGATCAGGGGTGGAATTACCAATCTGAAAGGTCAGCGTGTGGCAGAGCTGGAGGTAGCATTGAGTTTGGGAGTTCAAATTCATCTTTAAGTTGTTGGAAAGTTTTTATTGTGTTATCACAGTATACTTGGGAAAGGTAGACTATTCCACTGGAGACTCATAACTGGTAATCATTAACAGTAAGAGGCTCGGACAAGCATGTATTTTCCCACAGAGGAGAGGAGGGATTTAAGGGAGGGATTTTGAGCCTATGCCTCATCAGTGCCCAGATTTTACGGTGATGGAACAGCAGACGGTCTCTACCGCCTAGAGTCGTAGAGGGTCGCGTGTGTCGCGAAATAGGATTTGAAAGGGTGCCTATCACCCGCAGACGAACGGCCAGACAGAGAGGACGAATCAGACCCTGGAACAATATTTACGTTGCTTTACTTCTTTCTCACAGAATGATTGGGTTGTACTGCTGCCGGTGGCCGAATTTGCTTACAACAACACCATTCACTCGGCCACCCAGCAGTCCCCATTCTGGGCCAATTATGGGTTCCACCCTACGTTCCTGCCGGACCTGAATCCGGAAAGTTCTGTCCCGGCAGCGCAAGATATTACAAGCTTCCTCCAATCTAAAGAGAAGGGCCCGCATACTCTAAATATAAGAGCATGATATCTGCGTAGAGACTAACCGTCTCCACGAGATGACCCTTACGTAGACCTCCGACTCCCGGGTGGCTCCTAAGGCCAGAGGCTCAACTGCCAGGGCATACAGCAGTGGAGACAGGGGGCATCCCTGCCGTGTACCTCGGGCGAGGGGAAATAGGTCAGATACCCTCCCATTGACCGAGTAATTCCCACAGGTATCCCCGTTCGACCGAGTCAAATGCCTTGGCCGCATCCAAGGATGCGACAACCCTTGATCCCATATTGTCATGTGTGGCTTGCAAGTTTATGACAAGCCTTCTGAGGTTGAAAGCCGTATTTTTGGCAGGCATGAACCGAACCAGATCAAGATGAATCAGGCTTAGGATCACCTTATTTAAACGGAGGGCCAGGACCTTGGCCAATATTTTAACATCTAGCTGGAGGAGCGATAAAGGTCTATAAGACTTTGGGAGCTGAGGGTCTTTCCCTGGTTTATGTATGAGCACGATCATACAACGAGGCCTAGAAGTCTGTGTAAAATTCAAGGGGTAACCCGTCAAATCCGGGGGCTTTAGAGGGAGCGAGGTGTGAGATGGCTTGTATATTCATTTTACATGTGAATACAATATATACTTTTCATTTTTATTGAACTTTAATAAATATTACACTCAGGTAGTTGTGCTCTCTTTCCCTCTTTCTTTTCTTTTTTGGTGTTTATATGTTCTGCTACTGGGAACTGTCCCAGAACCTGAATGAAGAAGATACTGCTGACGCTGCCACCATATGAACTTTTCACATTTTTATGGACTGTGGCTTATGAACTCATTGTTCTACCTTAATAATTTTTCTATTTTTGTGTTATATGATTTGAATTTGTGCACTAGAACTGTTTTGCACTTGAGTGTGCACCTTACATACATGACAACAATAGGGTAGTGAGTGCATTTTATTTATCTATCATAAGAGCTGTATCCATGTTTTAGTGGTGCACTCCATACTGGGCTGTATAATAAAAGTCCAGCGCCAGCTTAGATGCTCCTCCAGGCTGAAAATCTAGATGGCAGCACCTGGAGAAGGTAAGACCATCCTTATTCACATGGCCGTACGCTGCCCAGATAAGCATATTTCTGCAGTGGGTATGGCCAAGTGTTAGTGATCAGCTGTGGCTGCTCAGCCTGTACAAATCAATGACAGGCTGGCAGGCTCTACAGATGTGCACATGTAATCTCACATGGAGCAATTACCTGCCATTAGTGACAAATAAATGACCCAGGACCCAAACTGTCTGCATACAGGGCCACTTATCTGCCCCTAACACATGTAATTGTTCCTTATGCAATTACAAGCGAACAGCCACAGACTGTATAACCTTGATTTGAACAGTGTTCGTGTTTGCTACTAATCACAGAAATATGCTGATCAGGGCAGGGTATGGCACTGGATGGCCATGTGAACATGGACTTACTCATTTCCTCTGACTCACTTAAAGGGGTTGTAAAGGTTCAGTTTTTCTTTTTCTTAAAATAACAAACATGTCATACTTACCTCCTCTGTGCAGCAGTTTTGCACAGAGTGGCCCCAATCCTCCCCTTTTGGGGTCCCCCAGCGGCGCCCCTGGCTTCTCCCTGCATCGAGTGCCCGTAAAGGAGAAGAGCCCTCCCTCTGGGTACCCGTGCGGACGCACTCCCGAGTCCTGATGCTGCAGCCCCCAGCTCCCACATCATTGGATTTGACCATCAATCAATCTATCCAATGAGGACCCGAGACACCGGCTGGAACTAAAGGAGGTTTTTCACCTTAATGCATTAAAACCTTGAGGGTTTACAACCCCTTTAAAGTGTGCATGTTTAATCAGAAACATTGGTATTCAGATTTGTATTTGCAGCACATCAATAAACCAGGAATCGGAAATACTAAAGCACTAGATTTCACTTTTGACAAGTTGGCTGGAACGGGTAAATAAAGAATATTTCTAAGCAATATTGTATAAAAATATATGTACATAATAAATAAAGATATATGAAAAGACCACATATTCCCTTTAGCACAAAATTAATTTGTACAATGCTCTGATCCATATATACAGAATCCTCCTATACTCTACATTCTTCTGAACAAATCTTTTTCGTGTTTTTTTGCATCTTTAATATAATTTTACCCCTTCCTTACCTGTGCAGTTCTTGAATCTGTCACCTCTTTGTAAAGACTTATATCCAAGTAGTAGCCAGATTCATTTGTCAGAAACAATCGAATTGGAATCTGCTTCCCTGTTGGTGTTAAGCGGATATTTATTTTCAGTTCGGCTTGCAGGACACGCAACTTCCATAGACGGCTCCCATAGCGCATTACCATACTTCGGACAGACTCCTCGATCTGTTGGCAGAAGGTCAATGTTATTGTTATACTTAATTATATTAAATAAAATATCCTACTTTGGTTTTACAATTAAGGGAACAGAAACAAGAACACACATAATGCAGGGGGAGAGAGTAACAGAGGCTCAAAACACTGTGTCGCTGTTTCCAGTTCCCCAGTGGCAAAATAACAGTAGGACAACACCTGTATACTAGGAATAAGATGCATTCGTCCCAACTTGTATGCATGGTGTACTTGGTGTGCGCATCCTTAAGCTCTATCAGCTGTATTTGATTCCTCAGTAAGTAAGTTGATGGGGGAGACCAGAATCACCCTATAGGGCTGCAGGATGCATATGCCAAGTTGATACCCTCATACCTTCCACACTTCTTTCCTACATGTACTGTTATATCCTTTGCATTATTTTCCTACACACACCATCGTATCCTCCATACTCCTCTTCTATACATACAGCATGCCATCACTGCCGATAGTCGTACTCTCAACATTCCTCACCTTTACATACTGTAAACTATCATACCCTCTGCACTCCTCTTCTTCATATACTGCCCACTGACATACCATTCCCACTTTCTACTGCACAGACTGCCCACTGCCATAACTCCTCAATACTCCTCCCCTATGCATTGTGCTTACTAAAACAATTCTTCCAACATCATTTCTAATATCTCCCACAGGCACGTTTTTTATAGCAATATTTATAAAAAAATAAAGTAGGCCTTACATACACTTAAGTTGTTGTGCTAACATATAGACCACAACTCTACACTACAGTAACTAAATACAATGTTATAACATAAAAAATGAGATTGTAATTTAATGTTTACATATAATTGTAAAATTGCTAAGATATGCCCAAAAGGGAGACATTACAGAAGAGTTAGAGTGTTTATGGTAACTCTCAAGGAGTGATGGGACAAGAGTACAGCATATGGGGCCAGATTGTGGATGGGAGAGAAGACAGCAGGAGTAGAACACAAACCGTAATCACTAGGAGCAGAGTGGTTGTGATAAGAGAGAGGGGTGGCATACCAGCAAGAACACAAAAAATAATAAAGCAGGGTTGTCCTATGAGAGAAGGACATGTACTGCAAACTGTAGGAAAACACACACACTCAAAATACAGAGGAAGGGACATATAAAAAAAGAGCCTTTGTTATACCTTTGAAGGATCCATGATAACAGTAGGAACAAAATTTAAGAAGATGTGGTTGCAGTCAGTGCGCACATTAGTGTTATTAAAAGCAACTTCCAATTCATCCATAGCTTCCAGCAAGAGGCGCTCACCTTCATTCTGAAGGTACTCAAATGAGGCTTCCTGTGAAGTACAAAAGGATATATACAAATTCACTCTGTATATAGTAAAACTGCACTAACACAGTGTCATTTTTACATCCTGCATGAACTTAGCTTTATAGGGAAGCACAAATGAACAAGGAAAGAATCACCTAATTAAAAAACCCAACATGGAAAAAAATTTTTACATGTAAGGCTGCTTTCACACTGAAAGTGACGGCCGTTCCCAGCAAAGCGGCGCTGTTTAAGTGGCGCTATTGGGCTACTAGCTTGACGCTTTTAACCCAAGAAAAGGGGTTAAAAACTTCCGTGTTGCGGCACTTCCGAAGCGCATTCCAGGCGCTTCAGAAGCACTGCCCATTCATTGCAATGTACAGGGGCATTTTGGGAGCGCTGTATACAGCCCCAAAGACGCTGCTTGCAGGACTTTTATGAACGTCCCACAAGCGCACCGCCTCAGTATAAAAGCACCCATTGCAGAAAATGGGAGGTAGTTTTCAGGCGCTATTTCTAGCGCTAAAATGCCTGAAAGGGGTGAAAGTGTGAACGGGGTCTTAATGCTACAAATTTTGTCAGTTAAATACTCAGTTTGGTGTTTGAAAAATCCAAATTTTAATCACATTCACTGCAAGATTGTTAAGAAAATAGCCCTTACCTTTGTAACTAGGTCAGAATGTCTGATGATTGCACGGACAAAGAATCTGTAATCTGTGACTTCGGTTCCCTCTTCTACCTTTGCTGCTCCCAAGTACAGATGCATTTTGTGGTTAGCACAAGGTATGGCTGTTAAATCAAAATTCCTCATACGATTAAGCTCCAGCTGGAAGGCAAGTGCTGGTTCCAGATGCCTGTAGATTCTGTCTTCTTCAAACTTGGAAAGCACACAGATTATCATCATAATTTATAAAGCACCAACATATTACAATATACACACAATAAAATATGCACATAAACAAGATACAGGAGGAGAATGGGTTAAAAAAAATAGGGAAAAAAAATTGTAAAATTGTAAAAAAAAATTGATATAAATTTGAGAAAGGAGAAAGAATATAGATTAAAGATTGTTTATTGAGCCCTGGTTCACATATGTATATCGGCACGATTCCAGAGCCGGTTTCCGCATCGCATTCTTCCCGCATGCAGTTCACACTGCCTTCTGCGAGCCGCTGCAGAGTCATTACAAAGTTAATGACACCCCAGTTTTGTTTACAGATCACAGTGTAAACTGTGAACTCGCACATGAATCGGATCACATGGGTCAGAACACCCATGCGATGCAATTCCACTGCAGGAAAAAAGGTCCCTGCACTTTTTTTGTTAGAATCTAATGCAAGTTCAGCCATACAACTGTATGGCTGAACTCGCATTGCTCAGAGATCGCATGTGATCGGCACCTGTGTGAACCCGGATTTAGGCTAAAATGACTTGAGCAAAGAGGAAGACCGATAGATCATTTTGAAAAGTTGGGATATAATGGTCTTCTTAAACATTTTAAAGGTGACAGCATGTACAGGTGGGGTCCATCCTACTTTAAAAGATGAGTGGAAAATGAACACAAAAAAGGTGGAATGGAATGGAAGCTCCCTTTTTCAAAAAAAAAATACTTTTTATTGCAAAAGTAAACAAAATACATAAGTAAGAGATTCTGTGTAATCCAATTACAAACCAGAATGTGAACAGTTATACAATAAGGTATGTGTCATGGTATTTATACTGAATAGAATCAAGTGTTTGGGTCAAAGCATGTCAAAGCCATACACATATTAGTCGGTAACAATGGTGAGATCTGAGGAACACCAAACATCCCACACTATATTATATTTTTGTGGACATCCCTAGTGTTTGTATAAAACTTTCATGTAAGGCAATATTTGGTTAACTGTCTAAAGCCATGTATGGTTAAAACATGCTTCACATTCTACCTTTGAATTGTTATACCTTTCTTTTTGTATTATATGACTACTGGTCAAACTGTCTGTACGCTATACTTTGTTAGAAATAAACAAAGCATTTGAAAAAAAAAAAAAAAACGTGTAAAGCCATTGCGATACAGAGTGGGGTGGAATCTCCCTTTTAATTGCACTTTATGTGATGTTAAAAAAAAAAAAAGCAAAAAAAAAAATCTTACCTTGCTTCTTGCACGAAAAGTGAAAAATTTGGGGAATTCCCTCTGAAAGAAAACAAAAATACCGATATGTAGATTTCACAATAATAAATGCTGTCATTAAAGAGTTTGTTAACCCAAAAAAAACCCAAAATGCTACTCCTGTCTCTCTTTAATGTGCAATTAGCAGCATGGTATTGTCAAAAGCACAAAAAAGACAACTGATCATAGTAAGCAGGTGGGTTATCTATACAGAGAAGTATTATAACACAGACACAGGGCAACTTCTTGTTATAATACAGAGCGGATGGGAACTTTTTATACAAGTGGCTTAACAAACACTTTAACCGGTTCCCGACTGGCTACCGCATATTTACTGCAGCTGTCTCGTGAATCGTCGTATATAAGTGGCTATCCACGCGTGCGCACTTAGCGGTCGGGAGTGTTCTGCCGGCGGCGCGCTCTCGTGCCCGCTGCACTCTGGAGGAGTGTGCCCGTGGCTCAGGTGGACCCGATGTCCACCGGCGAGCCACGGTGACCTACCAAAAGAAAAGAACGGGGCACTGTCGATGTTCACACGGCGCTTCCCCGTTTTGTCAGGCGGCATGTAAGAGATCTACTGAACCCTGTCACTGGGATCAGTTAGATCTCTTATGCCCCTGACAGCCCAGCCCCCTCACAGTTAGAACACGCCTAGGGAACACCGTTAACCCCTAGATCTCCCCCTGCAGGTTAACCCCTTCCCTGCCAATGACATTTACACAGTAATCAGTGGATATTTAAATTTCTGATCGCTGTATAAATGTCAAAGATCCCAAAAAAGTGTAAAAAATGTCCGACATGTCCGCCCCAATATCAAAGTCCCGATAAAAATCGCAGATTGCCATTACTAGTGAAAAAAAAAGAATTCTCATGGTTTGTAAACACAGCAACTTTTGCACAAACCAATCAATAAACGCCGATTGCAATTTTTTCTTTTACCAAAAATATGAGAAAGGATATAAATCAGCCAAAACCGATGAATACATTTGTTTTTTTATATTTTTTTTTGGATTTGTATTTTAGCAAAAAGCAAGAAATATTTTTTTTTTCTGCAAAATTGTCGATCTTCTTTGTTTATAGCGGCGATCAGAAAGAACGCAGAGATGACCAAATACCATCAAAATAAAGCTCTATTTGTGGGGAAAAAAAGGATGCAAATTTTGTTTGGGTACAACGTCACACGACCACACAATTGTCAGTTAAAGTGACGCAGTGCCGAATCGCAAAAAGTGCTCTGGTCCTACAGTGGGAAATCCTTCCGGGTGTGAAGTGGTTAAATATATCACTTTAAAGTAATTTCGGTTCCCCAAAACCAAATATTTTAAAATGGGTTCAATATTACACAAAAACTTGCTGCATACAGTTATACGTACCGTATATAGTAAACTGTAATATTTACACCTTCCTAAGCAAAAGGAAACTGTACGTATATGCTAAAATCCACACTGCCCCCTGCCTCATCAACAATCCCATAACATAACTCCCCCAACACAAAGACATCTTCCTCTCCTTGATGCAGCAGAACGGCCAGAGCCATTTATTGTTTATAGTGTGCGCCATTCCAGGTGAGTTCTGATATTCTGAACATGTGGCTGTCCTAGTGATAAAGAATGCTGGTTGTCCAGGCTGCATATACCAAGCTTAAAGCAGAGGTCTGCCTAGAACAAAAAAAAATGAAAAGCTAGCAGCTACACATACTGTAGCTGCTGACTTTTAATAATAGGACACTTACCTGTCCTGGAGTCCATCGATGTCGGCACCCCATCTGATGTTTCCATCAGCTGCTGGGTGCTGCTGCCGAAATTGCATGTAAGGGAACCCGGCAGTGTAGCATTACGGCTTCACGCCGGGAGCCCTACTACGTACGTGCGAGGCTCCGCTGTGCTCTGCTATTGGCCTGGCAGCCAGTAACAGAGCAAGGAGGGAGGAGGAGGGAGCCACGGCCCGGACTCCAGGAAGTGGGACAGGATACCTGTCAAAGACAGGAATCCGATCAGCGGAAGTTCCAAATGTGGGTGGAACTCTGCTTTAACACAGAGAAAGACATTATTTTCTAAGGCCTGGACTGGCTGAGCTGAGTCATGGCACTGCAGGCTGTTAAAGGGATACAACAGTGATAAGAATAGGAAGTCGGTATTGTAGGTCTTATATTCTCTGTGCGCAAATTTGGTTGAGAAGATACCCTTTAAAGCTGAAGTTTAATCTGCTTATATTTGGCCTTCCCTGGCCCCTCCTTCCCCCTCAACAACATGCTAATGAATTTATTACATAAAACCTGTTTTAATTACATACCTTATTTTAGACCCAGTGACACCCAGGGCGAAAATTGTTGCTAAGGGAATGATCAGTCCATGAAGGCCCCACACTATTTAAACACTGATCAGTTTAGAATATAATACACTCTAATGTATAGACAACACAGCACACACATATTTTAACCAATGACCCAGAGATGATCATTTGCAAATGTTTTCATACCATACAGTCTTAGATTACTGTACCAAAATCAGTTGTACTGTACAGCAAATTGCCTGCTATGATAACAAATTCATTCAATCAACTGGACTATTAAAAGAACCACAACAGTAGAAAAGAAGAAAACCCATAATGATTTCCTTTTGCCTACAGCTGTAAATATGTATGTCTGAGTTTAAGCACAATACTTTAATAGGAAGACAGCAGGCTCCCTAATATACAACCTCAAAATCAAGTCAACAATAAAATGGTCTATGTAACCAAATCTGTATTTAACAAGTACATTTCCTTATACTTTTAAAGGTAAAAGTAAAGTAAAATTAGGCTTTAAAGAGACAACATGGTATTATTAACCGCTTGCTGACCAGCTGCCGCAGTTTTACTGCGGCAGGTTGGTTTGGCTGCGCAAACCAGCGTCATGGTACGTTGGCCGTGCATGCGTGATTTGCGGGCGAGCGCATGCCGCTGGCACATACGCCGGCTTCACGCTCCGTGAGAGTGCCCGTGGGTCGAGCGGACTCAATGTCCTTCAGCGACCCCCGATCGCCAACTGCAGAGGCAGAATGGGGATCTGCCGATGTTCCCAGTAATCGTGAGATCTGTTATGTCCCTGCCAGCCCATCCCCCCTACAGTTAGAACACAGTGAGGGAACACATTTAACCCCTTGATCACCCCCTAGATTGTAACCCCTTCCCTGCCAGCAACATTTATACAGTAATCAGTGGCTATTTTAGCTCTGATCGCTGTTTAAATGTCATTGGTCCCAAAAAAGTGTCAAAAGTGTCACAGTCCCGATAAAAATCACAGATTGCCACCATTACTAGTAAAAAAAATAAAAATAAATAAAAATGCCATAAATCTATTCCCATAGTTTGTAGAAGCAATAACATTTGCGCAACCCAATCAATATACGTCTATTGCGATTTTTTTTTTTTACCAAAAATATGTAGAAGAATATATATCGGCCTCAACTGATGAATAAAATTGTTTTTTTATATTTTTTTTGGACATGTATTATAGCAAAAAGTAAAAAAAAAAAATTGTTTTTTTTTCAAAATTGTCGCTCTTTTGCTCTATAGCGCAAAAAATAAAAACCGCAGAGGTGATCAAATACCACCAAAAAGCTCTATTTATGGGGAAAAAACTCACATGGTTGATGATTAAAAGAGGCACATATAAGTATGCAGGCATCCTGGGTAACGTTGTCCACATAGACCGTCCTCTGCACCACCATCAACGTCATCCCTTCCACACTGCACGCCACGAGTGCTTCAAGCCTCACTTTCAGATCGCTCTACTGCAGGGTAGTCTTCCCGGTCACGATTGCAGGCTGACAGCAGTGAGAGCCGGCAGTGCAGAGGACGGTCTATGTGGACAGCTTTACCCCGGATGCCTGCATACTTAGATTTGCCTCTTTTAATCATCAACCATGTGAGCTGCTAAATGTTGTACCTTCATTAAATGTAATCATATTGCTACACTTAGAGGCTCCTCTCTTCTCTTTTATACTCTGTAGCTCCTGCTGGGTTTTGCTTCTAATCCCTTTGTGGAGGCGGCCATTTGTGGATGGACATTTTATGGTTGCACAACCTATGACATTGCTATAAGATTTTTATTTGGACTATAGACTGAAAGACTTATGAATAAATGGTTGAGGAACGAATCGTCTGAGTTTCCATTATTTCTTATGGGGAAATTCGCTTTAATATACAAGTGCTTTGGATTACAAGCATGCTTCCAGAACGAATTATGCTCGCAATCCAAGGTTTTACTGTAGTTGTAACTTGGTGAGTTGGGGGTGAACTTTTTTTTTTAAATGGCCTGTCAGCTAGGGGTCCTCCCACAAAACAAATCAAAAAAAAAAAAAGACTGCCAAGGAATGCTTTGCACACAATGCATCAGAAATATTCAAATGAAGTAAAAGAAATCTGAAAAGGCTTTACCAAAAATCTGTTACAAAAATACCATTAGCGGCTTTTGTGGGCATGCTACAGTCCATTTCCCACATGACCATTTTTGATTTACTCGCACATGGACATATTAATGAAAGGGGGAATGAATGTTTTATGATTTCAGCACAGTTGTGTAGTTCTTGCGATTTTCTCTTATCAGTACAAGGAGAATTTAAATGTGTGGGTATTATGCTACACTAAATTTGTCAAGTTCAGTCTGGCAAATCCTATTATCTCATATGAAAGTTTTCTATTAATTCCCAAAGTCCTGTCCGTTTTGCACATGTTATCAATGAGTAACTCATGATTGTTGTAATTAACTCCTTGTTACTGCTAGAAAATTGCCTTGCTTTTAACAATCTGCATTGCTCTGCCATTTACCAACAATTGTTTAAAAAATAAGGTTAATGTCTGCACATTAAAATTCCTTATCAAATGGGGAGGTATCAAATGATTGATAAGTGTACTATTTAATATGTAATATTAAATGTCCAGACCGCACTGGCAGAGCACTAACCACACATTAATACCTGACACATACAGTGCCTTTAAAAAGTATTCATACCCCTTGAAATTTTCCACATTTTGTCATGTTACAACCAAAAACTTAAATGTATTTTATCTGGATTTTTATGTGTTAGACCAACACTAAATGGCCCATAATTAGGAAGTGGAAGGAAAACGATAAATGGTTTTCCACATTTTTTATAAATAAATATCTGAAAAGTGTGACGTTCATTTGTATTCAGCCCCCTTTACTCTGATACCCCTAGCTAAAATCTAGTGGAACCAATTGCCTTCAGGGGTTACCAAATTAGTAAATAGAGTCCACCTGTGTCTAATTTAATCTCAGTATAAATACTGCTGTTCTGTGAAGTCCTCAGAGATTTGTTAGTGAACAAACTGCATCATGAAGGCCAAGGAAAACACCAGACAGGTCAGGGATAAAGTTGTGGAGGAGTTTAAAGCAGGGTGATGTTATAAAAAAATATCTCAAGCTTTAAACATCTCACCGAATACTGTTGAATCCATCATCCGAAAATGGAAAGAGTATGGCACAACTGCAAACCTACCAAGACATGGCCGCCCACCTAAACTGACAGGCCAGACAAGGAGAGCATTAATCAGAGAAGCAGCCAAGAGGCCCATGGTAACTCTGGAGGAGCTGCAGAGATCTACTGCTCAGATGGGAGAATCTGTCCACAGGACAACTATTAGTCGTGCACTCCACAAATCTGGCCTTTATGGAAGAGTGGCATGAAGAAAGCCATTGTTGAAAGAAAACCATAAGAAGTCTTGTTTGCAGTTTGCTAAAAAAAAGCCATGTGGGGGTTACAGCAAACATGTGGAAGAAAGTGCTCCCGTCAGATGAGACCAAAATTGAACTTTTTGGTCTAAAAGCAAAACGCTGTGTGTGGCAGAAACCTAACACTGCACAACACCCTGAACACACCATCCCCACCGTGAAACATGGTGGTGGCAGAATCATGTTGTGGGGATGCTTTTCTTCAGCAGGGACAGGGAAGATGGTCAGAGTTGATGGGAAGATGGATGGAACCAAATACAGGGCAATCTTAGAAGAAAACCTGTTAGACTCTGCAAAAGACTGGGACAGAAGGTCACCTTCCAGTAGGACAAAGATCCTAAACATACAGCCAGAGCTACAATGGAATGGTTTAGATCGGGGTCTCCAAACTATGGCCCTCCAGTTGTTCAGGATCTACAATTCCCATCATGCCTAGTCATGTCTGTGAATGTCAGAGTTTTACAATGCCTCATGGGACATGTAGTTCCACAACAGCTGGAGGGCCGTAGTTTGGAGATCACTGGATCCCTAAATCCAATTGAGAACCTGTGGCAAGACTTGAAAATTGCTGTTCATAGACACTCCATCCAATCTGACAGAGCTTGAGCTATTTTGCAAAGAAGAATGGGCAAAAATGTCACTCTCTAGATGTGCAAAGCTGGTAGAGGCATCCCCAAAAAGACTTGTAGCTGTAATTGCAGCAAAAGGTGGTTCTACAAAGTATTGACTCAGGGAGGCTTCTGAATACAAATGCACCCCACACTTTTGAGATTATTTATTTGTAAAAATGTTTGAAAACCATTTATCATTTTCCATCTACTTCACAATTATGTGCCACTTTGTGTCGGTCTATTACATAAAATTCCAATAAAATAAATGTATGTTTTTGGTTGTAACATGACAAAATGTGGAAAATGTCAAAGGCTATGAATACTTTTTCAGGGCACTGTACCCTGTACGCATATAAAGCAAAGCATTCTCTTTCATCTTTCACCTTCGCATACATTACTTTCTAGTTACCCCCAACACTGAACACCATAAAATGTTATGTAATGAAGATGCTGTATGAATGTTCACAGTGATACCTCAATTTACTTTAAGAGTTTTTTTGTAACTTTTTAAAGGACTTTGTTTTATGTATGTTAATTACAGTCAACATAATTATTTCCCAGCATGTTTAGGTGGTAAAGCCTTGCTCGAGCTAACTTCCATTTTCTCATCTCATTAGGTTTTTAACATGATTATTAGTATAATAATCAGCTATGATGATTTGTGTTGCATGTTTTCACATTCTCTAATATGCAGGGTGTCTTGATTGGCTAATTTAGGCAAATTATTTTGATTGTCTTGACGATGGTTGGCTTATTTGATCGCAGCAGGGGTATAATTTGCATTCATGGGAAGCAAAGTTGTTGTGTTTTTTTCATGTGGAAAAGCAATGAGATGTTTTTGATTGTGATATCTGGCCTTCGTAGCGGTGTAATTTCTAGAAAATAACTTCATTAAAGTGATAACATGTGATGCTGCAGTAATGACTCATTGTAGCCTCGAGGAGAAGGATATCCATCCAGTAGACTGAACAGCTATGCTTATCAGCTTTTAATCTTTAAGGCCATACAGTATATCTGCTTAAATTTGCTTCATCTATTTAAACAAATTGCATCATTTGAAGATAATTATCAAAAAAAGTTTATTTTTTCCTTTTATCGAGATAAACCTGCAAGCAAAGCCTCTATTAGTTCTTAAAACAAAAGGGAAATGGATAGGCAAACACTCTTCCTTCTAATGCAGGTAATACACTGTTTTACTGGGCATCTGTAATGAAATTATTCTCAGGTTTTAACAAGAAACCAAGGAATGCAATGCTCTACAAAACTGTTATCACTATGCCCAACAATATCTGCTGTTTACCAAATGTATTCATTCAGCAATGTAGAGATCAACTTTCATATGCAAAAACTGTCCTTATTAAAGTATATTTCACTTGCATCAAAAAGTGGGAAACTTCTTAATTGAGGACCACATGAGTTCAGAATTCTTGGATACTCAGCAGTTAGCCAGATCCGTCACACAATCAAGGTTAGTAGTAAATGGCCTTGGGAACTCACTGAAGCAGTACAGATATTTGAGGGGCATCACTGCTCCAATAAATGGGTTTTACAAGCCTTAAATGAAAACCCAGAGTACACTAACAATTATTACCCATAGAGCCAAGAAAAAAAAAAACAGACCATTTCTTTAGCTATAACTGTATTTCTATATGGCTTTCAAAGCTCTCCATTTCCTGTACGTCAGCAATAAACCGTGCACATCTTACTGCAGACATATCAGAATTCTTCTCTTACGGAATTACCCTTTCTAATCAATTTAAGATCTAGTTTCTTTAATCAAAAACACAAAAAACATTCTGTCTCTGGGCTAGTGGCTTTAGGTAACCATTGCCCCTTGGCTCACACCGGTGCTGAATCAACAAGCAAACAATCATATCAAATTATGCAAAGCTGCATATCTTTATTCGTTGTTTTAAAAAAAGCACTACAACATATATGATATTTACTAAATAAAGCTGTAACAAGATATACACGTAAGCACCAGGTATTCCTTTTGAGGCCTCATACACATGGATGTTTTTTGACGCCGGCGTTTTCTGGCGTTTTTTGCAGCTCTCCATGTTAGTCAATGGCCCCATAAAAACGTCTGCGTTTTTGAGCTGTAGGTGGCTTCGGCGTTAGTGAGCAGAAAGTAGAACCCATGGCCATCGCGTTCTGAGGCTGTAACGTTTTGACATTTTTTGACTCCGACGCCACAAAACGCCAACAAACGCCACCTAATATTGTACCGGCGTTTTCTGATGCCGACGTTTTTAGGTTGAAAAAGAGCAGAGGGATGATTTTTTTTAAAAAACGCCTATTGACGCCGACGCTCACTAATGCTCAAAAACGCCAATGCATAACGCCGAAAAACGTCAACTTTTTTTCCTTGACGTCGGACCCGACGTTTTGTTTATTTTTTTAGATACGCCCGTGTGTATGAGGCCTGATTGTTATTTACATCCTTGCAGTATGACCTGGTTAACTTTGCCCTATGACAACTCCTGATCTCCAAAACCCTGGCAGCAGATTTCACAGATTTGAATAAGTGTCTACTCCTGTGTATGGCACTTTTGTTTGAAGACTCAATAAAAACTTCATGGGGGGGAAAAAGTCAGTTGTACTGAGTACACCTCAGCTGTGGCCAAACAGCTAAATACGTATAGAGAATGTGAACTATTTAACTTGGCTGTTTGACAGATGAGCAACTCTGTTCAACTAATTTCAAGATTCCTAAACTCCCACCATAGCGCACAGCCCTTAAAGGGCAATCCTATTTTTCTTTACTAGAGAAGCAGCATAGTTTGGTCAAGGACCCACACCCATCCTTCCAAATAGACCGTGAAGGCACCACTTCACACTGACGAGGTAACCCTTGTGCTTTCACTTTTACTAATTGACCACTTTTTGGGTTCGGTGTTCACGAGTTAAAACCAGGTTTTTTTGCTACAAAATTACTTAGAACCCCCAAATATTATATATATTTTTTTCTAACACCCTAGAGAATAAAATGGCGGCCGTTGCAAAACTTTATGTCACACCGTATTTGCGCAGTGGTCTTACAAGCGCGTTTTTTTTTAAAAAAAATCAGTTTTATGAGTTAAAAAATAAGACAAGAGTAAATTTAGGCCAATTTTTTTCCATATTGTGAAAGATAATGTTACGCCGAGTAAAATTATACCCAACATCTCATGCTTCAAATTTGCGTCCGCTCGCAGAATGGCGACAAACTTTCCAACATAAAAATCTCCATTGGCGACGTTCAAAAAATTCTACAGGTTAGCATTTTTGAGTTACAGAGGAGGTCTAGGGCTAGAATTATTGCTCTAGCTCTAACGATCGCGGCGATACTGCACATGTGTGGTTTGAACACCGTTTTCATATGTGGGCGGGACTTACATATGCGTTCGCTTCTGCGCGGGGGCTCGCGGGGACAGGGCGCTTTAAATTTTTTTTTTTTAAATGATTTATTTTACTTTTTCATTTTTATTTTTACACTGTTCTTTTTTAAAAAATGTGATCACTTTTAGTCCTATTACAAGAAATGTAAACATTCCTTGTAATAGAAAAAAGCATGACAGGACCTCTTAAATATGAGATCTGGGGTCAAAAAGACCTCAGATCTCATATTTACACTTAAATGCAAAAAAAATTATTATTTGAAAAAAATGACATTACAAAAAAAAAATGGGCCCCTTAAGACTGTTGAGCGGAAGTGACTTGTGACGTCGCTTCCGCCCTGCCATGTTTTGGAGCCGGGTGAACGGCTTCAGCTGCTCGCTCGGCTCATGGACACTGGGGGGACAGACGCGATCATCTCCGCCGGTGCCGGCGGGTCCGGTAAGCGGCAGAGATGACCGGAAATCGGCGGGAGAGGGGCTCACCCCTCCAGCCGCTGATTAAAGTGATCTTGCGGTGAATCCACCGCTAAGACCACTTTTATCTTGTGCAGAATCGCCTGCACTAAAATTAAATACCGGGGTTATGGTAGCTATCTGCTACCATAACAACGGTATTCCACTTCAAAGTGACCGCCGTCATATGACGGCGTTGGTCCGCAAGTGGTTAAGCTTGCAGTATTAGGTTAGGAGCACTATGCAAATGCAACTTAACAGCTCAATCTCGGTATTTGCGGACAATACTAAGCTATGCAGGGCAATCATTTTTCCACAGGATGTGGAAATCTTGCAAGAAGATCTGGACAAATGAATGGGGTGGGCAACTACATGGCAAATGAGGTTTAATGTAGAAAAATTTAAAATAATGCATTTGGGTGCCAAAAATATGAATGCAAACTACTCGCTAGGGGGAAGGCCCCAGGGGAATGTAGGATGGAAAAGGACCTTGGGGTCCTAGTAGATGACAGGCTCAGCAATGGCATGCAATGCCAAGCTGCTGCAAGCAAACCAACAGAATATTGACATGCATTAAAAAGGAGATTAACTCCAGAGACAAAACGATAATTCTCCCACTCTACTAGACTCTGGTCCGGCCACATCTTGAGTATGCCATCCAATTCTGGTCACCAGTCCTCAGGAGGGATGTGCTTAAACTGAAGAGGGTCCAGAGAAGGACAACAAAGCTGATTAAGGGACTGGAGGACCTTAGTTATGAGGAAAGATTACGAGCACTGAATTTATTCTCTCTGGAGAAGAGACGCTTGATGGGGATATGATTTCAATGTGCAAATACAGGAATGGTGACCCCACAATAGGGATAAAACTATTCCACGGAAGGGAATATAAAATGACACGCGGCCATTCACTAAAATGAGAAGAAAGGCGGTTGACCTTAAACTGCGTAGAGGGTTATTTACTGTAAAAGCAGTGAGGATGTGGAATTCTCTTCCACAAACAGTGGTTTCAGCAGGGAGCATAGATCATTTCAAAAAACTATTGGATAGGCACTAGAGTTGAGCAAACACCTGGATGTTCGGGTTCGGTGGGTTGGCCGAACTTCGGAAAAAAGTTGACCCGAACCCCATTGAAGTCAATAGGGACCCGAACTTTTCGGCACAAAAATGACTGTAAAAAAGTCCTGGAAAGTGCTAGAGGGCTGCAAAATGATTTTAGAACAATAATCTGTCCCTTACAGCAACAGCAGGAACCTGACCCTATAGGAGTAGGTGATGATTTTAGAACAATAATCTGTCCCTTACAGCAACAGCAGGAACCTGACCCTATAGAACTAGAAGATGATTTTAGAACAATAATCTGTCCCTCTAAGCAGTAGACTCTACCTAGTCCAGTCAGATCGTTCTGTAATGCAGGGTGAGATCTGCAATCTGTCCCTAAAAGCAGTAGTAGTAGTAATCTCTACCTATCAATCTATCTGCAATCTGTCCCTCACAGCACTGGCAGAATCCTCTCCCTACACTACCCAGAGAGCATGTGACATACAGCACTAAGTGACTGCAGCTTATAAAGAGGCTGGGTCACATGATGCACTGGCCAATCACAGCCATGCCATTAGTAGGCATGGCTGTGATGGCTTCTAAGGGCAAACCAGTGAAACGCTTGTTGATTGGCTGCCCTGCAGCTATTCAACATGCGTGATGTCTGGGTTCGGGTCCAGGTCACGGACACCCCAAAGTTCAGTACGAACCCGAACTTTACAGTTCGGGTTCGCTCAACTCTAATAGGCACCTAGACGACCGCAACATACAGGGATATACAATATAATATAGACATAAAAGCATACACACAGGTTGGACTTTTGTCTTTTTTCAACCTCACAAACTATGTAACTCAACTGGATGCCTGCTACTCCTTGCTTTCATTTCTGGTGGGTAAGATAATATGGAATGCTAATATACGTCTGGAGGAAAAGATATTTGATCTCCAAATACGGAAAGATTTCTTCAAAGTAAGAGCTGTGAAAATGTGGCATAGACTCCCTCAAGAACTGGTTATGTCCAGCTCAGTAGATTGTTTTTAAAAAGGCCTGGATTTTTTCCTAAATGTACATGGTATAACTGGGTACTAACATTTATAGGCAAAGTTGATCCAGGGAATATCTGATTGCCTCTTGAGGGAACAGGAAATCATTTTTTCACCCTGCTGGAGCAAATTGGATCATGCTTTTCTGGGCTTTTTTTCCTTCCTGTTGATCAACTGTGGTTATAGGATTGTGTCTATAGGATTGTATATACTGTATATATGTTTATCCCTTTTATTGGTGCAACTGGATAGACTTGTGTCTTTTTTCAAACAGACTAACTATGTAAGTATGTAACTATATAGACAGATATGAAGTGTTTATTCACCTCTTCAGTGATTCAGTGTCAGGTTTTCTTTCGAGTGCACAGCCGCCAGCAATTCCAGGTTTGGGCTGCTTGGCCTTCAAGCAATGAGTTACTGTGCCTAAGCTAAGCCACCCTGCTACCTGCCTGCCTGTCTAAACATGTCCAACATTTGCCAGTGCCATTGTGCCTCCTGTGTCCGTGTGTTCTCCAGTGCCATTGTGACTGATAAAAATGTCATGTTTGCTTTCCCTTAAAACAATGACCTTAATGGGTGGGGTGGCCTGTTAAAAGAAGGGATTAATGTTACACTCATGTCTCCAGGGATCCAGCGTCTTACATTTCTCCTGCACTTTCACAGTCACTGGTGCATCTGGTACCACAGTCAATCAGGGGCCTGCTTGAGCATTGCATCGCTTTACCTAAGCAATGTACGTTGGACATAGACAATTCGAATCGAGATTCAAATCATGTATGGGCAAGCTGAATGTACCCAAGTTGATCGATCTATCAACTTGGGTACAACCATTCTCCGGATTATTGTTAGCAGCAGCTATAGCCAGTAGCAATAATCACTGTCCCCCCACCCACACCCCATGGTTGTAGGAAAGCAATTCCCTCCATCTATGGTCAGCCTTAGTCCCCCTGCTACCTGTCTGCTGTCTCCATCGTGCCTCCTGTGTCCAGCATTCCCCATTGCCATTTTGCCTCCTGTGTTAAGCACTCTCCAGTGCCATTGTGCCTTTTATTTCCAGCATCCCTCAGTGCCATTGTGTCTTTTGTGTCTACAGTAAGTCCTGTGTTCCAATTAATCCCTGTAACCCTTGTGCACACCTGAGACTCCAAATGTGCTTCCATGACTTCAGTGCGTCCTGTAACCGAGAAAGAGCTCCAAACATTGGAAAAGACGATTGCACGATTGAAACGCTGAAGGGAAAATAGCATGAGGATGGCCAGCAATAACGTGGATTGATAGAGTCACAGAAATATTAAGCATGCCATTGCAAAGATTTAAGGCCCAAACAGAAGAGAGAAACATAATTTATGCAGTCAACAGGAGTCCACATTGACTTGACTGCATTTAATAATAATAATTATGATTATAACAAAAAATATGATTATAACAATTATAATAAAACTAATGAGTATTATTAATACAGCAATTGATTTAAAGTGGTTGAAAACTCTTCCATATACAGTGAAGTGACTAGATTGAGCTTTTACACAGAGACAAAACAAATCCTCCTACACCTGTTGTTTATCTGCAGCCATCTTTTCTGTAGATCGTTCTAAAAACACACAGATCAAAGGATTTCATTCTCAGCTACAGCAGTAGGGGACAGGGAACTGAAGTCTAACAGTGCAGATCTCAATGAGGGGAGCTCTGAGCCCTGATTGGAAAGAAGACACCCCCAGTACACAGAAAACATACAGTGCTAAGGACATGACTTGCAGGCCGTGTGGTGGAGCTCTCTTCCCCATCACCTTTTTATCTCTTGGTGTCAGGAAAACCTGTCAGAAGTGACCCATGCTCATAACAACAGACGAATGAGGCAGCAGAGAGAAATCCCACTCAGTGCTTTAGATAGTAAAGTACACAGTATAGAACAGGGATATGCAATTAGCAGACCTCCAGCTGTTGCAAAACTACAAGTCCCATCATGCCTCTGCCTCTGGGTGTCATGCTTGTGGCTGTCAGAGTCTTGCTATGCCTCATGGGACATGTAGTTCTGCAACAGCTGGAGGTCCACTAATTGCATATCCCTGGTATAGAAGGATGTGTTAGACTTAATGTCTGAGGTTTACAGCCACTTTAAGTGAATACACAAGTGGATTAATGGGCAGTGTTCTACACTTGGCTGGAGTTAAGTGTAATGACTGCTCTGCCAAAGGTTTAAATGTCTGTACTATCGGAAGCATGGACAGTCAGTTCTCTGATTGGACATCAACCATGGTATGTCATTCTCAGATGATTACATCTGACCTGGAAAAAAAATCTGGTGGGGGAAGAGAGGCAGCATTAAAATCTGAAGCCTGGGGGGCGTGACCGGATGAGAGGTTGAGCAGAGCAGGGTGAGGTAGCTCCCGTCCCATCCAGCAGCAGCTGATTGATCACGGTGCGAGACACACGCCAGCCTCGCTGCCTTAGTTAGTCGACGACGACCTACCCTGCCCTCGATGGAGTGGGACGAGACGAGTTGGAGAGTAGGCCAGTGCGGGGGGTCCGAAGTCTAAAATTACGACGGAGAGAAGGGGGTGGTCTAAAAAAAAGGTCCAGTCTACATTAGTAGACTCTTACTGTATGGTACCAACTACAGGTTAGTCTCTTGACTGACAGGTACGAAGGCTATCATGTCTGTAAATTTGGAAACCGTCTCGTCAGTAATGTGAATTGAGGTCGGTTCACATCTTGTGACGGGTAATTAGGTGAACACATAAGTGAATTTCACCGACATTTGGAG
>BLSH010247668.1:1702662-1718261 GCA_018402905.1 Glandirana rugosa
ATGTATATTAAAAGAGGAAAAATAGATAGATTTGAAAAGAAATGGGGGCAATGGGTACAGGAAATGGACAAGTAGTTTAGTAACCAAGGGGGAGATAAAGATTGTGTTACTGAGAGAATGAATGTGCCTCTAGAGTGAATGAGAGGAGAGAGGGAGGAAGAGGAGAGAGAATGTGGGATGATTGGTGCGGTAAGAGATGAGAAGGAAGGTGAATGATACTGTACTGTATATGTTTTGTACCTAGTAAGATACCTATGAAGATTGTAAATGGATTGATAGGTGAGAGGGAAGGGGGGAGGGGAGGGAAAAGAAACTTTTGCAAAAAATAAAAATTTAATAGAAAGACCACTATGATGTGACTAATCCGGAGCACAGCATGATATAAAAAAGCTGAAGACAATGAGCCTCCGGTCGTCATCTGATGTGGGAAAAAAAAAAAAAGAAAAAAAAAAAAAATCTGAAGCCTGTAGGAAATGGTAAATAATTTTCAATTATAAAGAGGATCAAGATGGTATATGTTACATGTATCAGTGAATAACCTGCTTGAGAGTACTCTGGGTACTTGTATTTTCTGCATTGCAATATTTTTTACTTGCACCTTTTGTCTCTATTCAAACAACCCCAAATGTTTGCACAAATCTTAATTCAGCATAATATTTTCCCATTTGACCTTTACTGATGTGACAAGCTTACAAATCTGGTAACAATGTAAATGACATGTTTGCAGTATGGTCTACCATTCATGGTAGATATTATGGTATCTTTAACAGCTTTGCTGTAAATACAGTATGCAGCATCAGTGAAAAGGAAAGCAAAATCTCAAGCAATATCAAGGAGTGTATATTACGTATCTGATACCATTATCATTGATTATACTTACATGAAATCTTTGGTCCACCTCACAGTTAACCTGCTTTCTGAAATCCTTTGTGTATGGGAAAATGAGAAAAGGAAAAATGTAAATTATTTCCAACACAATCAGCATGAAGTATTCATTGTTAAATCCCTACAGACAAGCCCGACTGACAAGAAACATTGGTCATAGAGAAACTATAGCTTTTTCAGCAATTTTATACACAGCGGAAAGAGATATGTTTAACTTAAACAATCTAATACATTTTCAGTGAAAAAAAAAAGTTGTATGCATATACTGTACATGCAAAGAAATGGTCATATTTGTTCACTCAGTATTCAGGGTCTCATTCGTGGCTGTGCTTCTTTTACTCTCTCAATTGACTACACATCTAACAGCTAGTATTTCGGCTAGTACTGAAAACACTCTCTGAAGTCTCTAATGGTGTAAAACATCTACAATGCCCTGGTAGCCAGAGATCATATGTTCTTATGGCACATAGGAGGGCCTTGGGCCACAAGGAGAACTCAAGAGCAGAATTATTTTTTCTTTTATTTCATATTAGCTATTATAACTCAAAATAATAATGCGACTAAGTAAAGCTAACACATGTCCTACCGGTTCAGGTGAATTGTGGTTTTCTTGTGACCAGTTCCCTTAAAAGCCAAACTACAAATTTCAGACAAGTTATTATCCAATGAAGCAATGGAATAATTAAATCCATAAGTAGGGGTTACCTTCAGTAAAACAAACCTGCACATAAAATATAACTAGAAGATCCAGTGATAAAGACAGCTGAATTTGCTAAACTTGGCAGGGATCTCCAACCTTAGTATGATTGGAAGTCTTATTTTCCTTGAGAGGAAGGGGAAGGGGACATGGCTAAGCTCAACTTCTCTAGGAAATATGAAATCTAACAAATCATTTTAGTAGACTTAGTTTTCACTGAATGTAACCAATGCTTATATATTTTTTATATCAGTTTGTCCATTATCTAACTTATTTACGCTTGTAGATGCTCGAGAAATACATGCACCTTGCTAAAGAGAAATGCTATATTGAAGCCTACATTCTAAAGACACAATTATTTATATATCTACATTTCCTCATGGCAAAATCTGAGCATTTCCTTTTGGAAACAATCGAATTTTCAAGAGTACTGTATGTAACACCTTAAAGCTGAATTCTGTGATAAGCACTGTCTAAATCCCAAGTGCCCAACAAGCTGCCCCGGAGCTGCATGTGGCCCTTTGGCTCTTATGTTATGGCCCTTGGATGGGATTTGATGAAGGAAAAAGATCAATTTGAAATGTTTGTTATTTTTAAAAAATTGAGTTTACAATCACTTTAAACACAACATAGGATGTCAGCAGGCAGACAGAGATGGCAACTAATCTGTAAATGACTGTTCTTAATTTAACACACTACCATCTGCTTTGATAACAGGCTTTGCGGGATCGAAAGACTATTTAAAGTGGTATATCAAGCAGACAACTATATAAACAGTTGAACAACATACTGTATGTGCAGTGTTTTAAATGCCATAGGGTTTAATTCGGCCAGTCTTGTGATCTATGCACCTCTGCCACACTGCACTGTCAGCTAAATTACTTCACTGTCTCCTGGTTCGGACTCGTGACTCCATTCATCAGCTGCTGGAGAATGAAAGCGATGAAGGAAGCCACAAAACTGGATCAGGACACAGGAGTGTCAACTGTCAAGATATCCAGTGTAGCAGCAATGCATTGATCACAAGGTTGGCTGAAACATTACAGTTTATATATAAATGTAGCTTAGCAGTATATATAGCCATTTACCTAGAGTTGTGACTTAAATTTGAACTAGAGAATAAATTATATACAAGTAGAAATATATGTATACACTTTTAAACCTTTAAATATAAAATAAAAAAAAAATTACATATACTTTCAAAACAGTCTCCAAACTGACCCACAGAGAAAGAGGTAAAACTAAACATGCAAACACCTTAACACAGTAATTCAGATATTCGTTTCAAAACTAACATTGCAACAAAATAGTAAAAAAAAAAAAAAATATCTAAAAAACAGACCTCCTCAGACATTGCAGACTCAAATATTTTGTACTGCTATACAATAATAAGGGTTATGCTATGTGTGTAAGTAATCAACTCAAGTATGACATGACACTTCCATAAAATAACTCTACAGCATATTAGATGGGGAAATTTACCTTTTGTGCTACTAAAAAGGTCAGTCTACGAATCCCATGGTCCATTAGTACAGATTTCTGTTTAAATAAAAAATATATATTAATAAAATTTTGCATTATTTATATAAATGCATTAAAAATCTGAATTCATACCCTTGTAAACAAACTTAAAAATGCTACAGATTCTGTGTTTTTATAGCTCTTGGTTTTTAAGACACACAAAAACCAGACTTGAAGTTAGCAGAGGGAAAGGAATATAGGAAGAAATCTTCGAAAGAGTCTAACAAAAAAAAAATGTAGTGTGGACATGAAGCAGTTCAGTAATTCAGAAGCAGTTCAGTAATTAGGTAACATTTTAATTTTAACCAACTCTCTCTAACATTGTAATGCTAAATGTGTCGCATGAGAAACACGTGTTAGTGTAGAACACCCACCTATAATCCAAGAAGTAGCTTCTTTTTCAGGTGTTAGTAGGAGGGAGGAAACCAAGGGGAAAATAATACTGGGAGTATGCTATAGGCCCCCTAATCTGTGGGAGGGGGGAGAGGAGGACCTCCTATCTCAGTTTGCAATGGCGGCCAGGATGGAAAGTGTCATTATAAAGGGGGATTTTAATTACATGGGTCAGATGGTAAATGCACCAACAAGAAACAAAGCGTTGCTAGACCTACAGATTACAAACAATACAGACCTCATCACAGATGTGGAAATAAGGGGCAATTTAGGAAACAGCGATCACAGGTCAATTTGTTTCAGTATAAATCACACAAATAGGAAACATAAGGGGAATACTAAGACACTGAATTTCAAAAGAACCAACTTCCATAAACTCATTGCTAGAAGATATTAAATGGAATAAAATACTAGGAACAATGAACACGGAGGAAAAATGGTTGTGCTTTAAGAGCATATTAAATAAGGGTATTAGCCAGTGCATCCCAATGGGAAATAAATTTAAAAAAGCTAATAAAAGTCCTGGGTGGCTTCACTACAAAGTAAAAAGGCTTATAAAAGCAAAGGAGAAGGCCTTCAAAAAATACAAGGCTGAGGGGTCACCATCAGCATTCCAACTTTACAAAGAATGCAATAAGAAATCAAGGGTGCAATTAGGGCGGCCAAGAAAGAACACGAAAGGCACATAGCGGAGGAGAGTAAGAAAAATCCCAAGACATTTTTTAAGTATATAAATAGTAAGAGAGAGGGAGGCAGATCATATTGGCCCCATAAAGAATGATGAAGGGAATCTGGTTACAAAGGATGGAGAGATGGCGAAGGTTTTGAATATATTCTTCTCCTCAAACTTCATGAGGGAAACGGGGGCTTCAGTAAACAAAACTGTAATGTTTATCCTCACAACACCTCACAGGAGGCACTGTCATGGCTAACAGAGGATAGAATTAAGAATAGACTCAAAAAACTTTAATAAGTCACCGGGACCAGATGGCTTACACCCAAGGGTCCTCTAGGAACTCAGTCAAGTAATTTCCAGACCATTGAAATATAGAAAATATTGCGCTATCTAACAAATGATCAAATGTGAAAAAATAAATAATATGAAGCTGCTGACACGAACAACCTTCCCAAATTGTCTAAGTAAACCAATAAATTAAAAGTGCAGCGCTAATAAATCCAAAGAGTTCCCTGTGATTGATCCAACCTCAGTATTAATGTCCATATATCAAAAAAATGTGAATAGATATGAAGTAGATAAAAATCCGTGCCAAAAAGGTCATATAGAGTTCACACAAAGTCCTCCACCACTCAGAAAGAAAGTGTGGATGATGGTTCCAGTAAGCTGTAATGCACCCGCATGCACTGTGTACCTTCACCAATTATGTAAGGGTACTCTTACAAACAGTAAGGAGTATACACGCGTGAAACATGTAATCACCAGAGGCGTATCCGATGGACCTCAGCACATCCAGGATGATCACCAGTATCACCAGTATCAAAGCACCCAATATCACCTTCCTGGCTATTGGTCTTTTTTAGGCCATCTTTCTGTTTCAGCACAGACCACACATTTTCTCTCCAGGCGATGGCCTGGTCATGTCACCAAACCAGAATACAGACTCACATATTCCTATTGTGTCTGTACCCACCCACAGCTTCTTGCAGTATATCTTTTTCTTGAGGTAGGAGGAGTCCTGAGCCTCAGTTAGGTCCCAAGCAAAAAGACCTGTGCAGAGCGAACTAATATTGAAGTCTGACTGCAAAAATGTGGACCTATGAATAGAGGCTTATTCCAAACCAAAACTCTACAAAGTCTCTGGGAACTAAGCTCTGAGAAAAAAAAAATCTTGTTTTTTTTCCATAGCAGGCACAAACCCTAGAGCCCCAGTGCAGGAGAGAAACCTAGGTGACACATGTAGACCGTCTACAATCCGGCCATCCAGTGCCCCACAGTAAATATAGTCATTGCACAGTCAGATTTTAAATCCCCCCACTGGATGTCCAAGCAGATTTTTTTTTGTTAAAAGGGACGATTCTTTATTGAAAGAATAAACAGCGAGGTGTACAATAAAATTACAGAACAAAATAGTCTGTGATAATTAAGGTAAGATTAGTAAACATATACCTGTAGCAATAGGTGTACACAAACAGACCATTAGGCAATAGCATGAGAAATTTGGCCGGCCATACACGGAGAGCTAGCAATAATCGCAGATAAAACCTGGCATACTGGCTGCACCCAAGTTGATTGATCGATCAACTTGGTACATGCAGCCTGCCCATACATGGTTTGAATCCTGCTGAACTGGCCGAGATTCAAACCGTGTATGGCCTGTCTTAAACTTACAGAACACTAGGCCTTTAAAAAGGGCATAATTACAGTGGATCAAACATACAATAAAAGAGTAGAGTTTTAATTACAGCTTTATCGTAATGGCGAAGGGACCGTGTCAGGAAAGTCAGATAGTTTAAGGTAAGTAGAGTGGGTAGACAATGAAGGAATCCCTAAGGTCCCAGAGAAGAAGCGGGAATGACAATTATACATAGGTATTTGTCCTCTGTAACCATTGGTCCCATATTTCATTATACTTTGAAGGACACTCCCTATGAAGATAAAAAGGTTCTTTGTAGGGTAAAAAAGCATTAACCCTTGCAAGCCAGGCCTGGAACATAGAGAGAACAGCTTGCATTCAGCCCCTTGCTATCAATCTCTTCACACTAAATAAGGTTTCATGGAGAAATATAGTCATGACGTTGTCTGCTTCAGGGTCAGGGAATAGCCCAGGCATGTCTCAACTATAGGTGTTGAATAACACAGAATTAGGGAACCAGAATTCTTCTTTCAATAAATGAAAGGGTTCAGGTGATTGTAAACGATCACCTTGTAAAACAACCCATTCAGATTAAAATAGAAATGAAAGGCAACATATTTTTGTTTTATTTTCCTTATTATAGGTGTAGCCAATGGCCCCCTTAGGGGTGGCTGGTAGATGTGGTTCACCTGTCTCTCTGCCATCAATCACACAATTTTCCATGCATCTGGAGTCAAGGAACAGGTTGGTACTTTGTTTTGTCGTTTTATTGAGGGAATAAACTTGGATAGGGAAAGTGATGACTGTGGGATGCCCAAAGGATTAAAGATTATGAGACCAAACTGTATACCTCTCCGTATACATTCTCCTACTTCCTCCAGCACTGACAATTGCTGACCATTACACTACTTTTCCTTCTCTCTTGCACAACGCTTGTTTCTTTACCGTTAGGCCTGAAAGGAGATTTATCAGGCCTCCATTTCCTCTTCCTCCGCCCTGGCTAGCACATGGTGAGGCCTGCACTGTGTAGGCAGGACCTCTGGACTGCCCATTAAAGGAAAGGGCCACGGGCCCTCAGATTGTAAGGCCCTCCAGGTGTAGCTAAGTACAATTGTGCTAGCCAGGTTCTGATGGACTACTACTCCCAGCCCATCATCTTCCAGGCCACTCCGACCTACCTCACTGTCCAGCGACACTCCTTCCCCTGACTGGCTCCTCTGACTTCCACAGACTGTCCACTGTCTCCTCCCAGCCTGCTCCAGACTTTCTGTCCAGCTCCCAGGGTCTGTCACTCACCGACACTGGTGGATCCTTTAAAGAGTCTCTCAGTAGCCGTTTCTGTTGTTCTCCTGCTCCCTTGTGCTGCTCCAGGATAAAAACTCCGCTCCTGGCTACACCCGAGCCACCAAGCCTCAAGGTCACCCCCCCCCCCGACTGGGGGCTGCCCGGTGAGGTCTCCACAACCTCAGCTACATCTGCACTCGACACTCTCCTCACCAGCTGGGCAGACCACAGTATTTAAGGAGGCCTGCCCCCTGCGAATACAGGTTGGGGATTGGTCAGGGCTCCTTAACATACTTCAGAAAGTTACACCTCCTCATCCATCTCCTTTTCCAGAGCCTGGGAACAAAGGGGAGGAGTAACCAAGGGGTGTTCCTACCTGCAATCTCCAGCTCTCCCTGGGCCACTCCCCTGCCAAGATCAAAACATTCAGGCCTGCACTTATTGTCAGGCCTGATTAAATGTGCCTCTCCTAGCAAAATCTACTACAAAAAAGCACCTATTACTATGGGGGAGCTACAGTACATAAGTGATCACATTCCTTCTCACCTCAGCAGCTCAAGTGTGATCATTGGAGTAGAACACCCTGAGTTCCCAGCATAGCTGGAGAACTGACAACAGTGTGTTGTTCTACTTATGTGGTCACTATTTAATAGGAAAACAGAGGGACTGGCAGGAACACCAGGTATTTCACACAAAGGAAGCAATACAAAGAGAACAGGATACTTTTTCAAACAAGTACATGGTACAGCAAGCATATATCAGGAATATGAAATGTTGGGCTATACTCTTTAAGACTGTTTAAGGCCTCATGCACACTGGACATTTTGCTAACTCTCTTAGATTCCTTTCTTCCTGGTAGCAGAGTTTTGGCAGGAAAAATGCTTGGAGCTTGTAAACTTGTGCAACGTGTTTAGGCATGTCAGGCGCTTGGGTGTTAATTAATTTAATTGGTCAGAATAATAATTTATTCTGGAGATTAAAATTAATTAATGCTCAACTGCTATTAATGTGTCTAGCTCTTACATGCATATAGACTCTTCTGTTCCTAGATGCACTGCCTGTGGGGCTTTTTTTCTGTCTTTAAAACACTCCTGCTTCTAAACACCTCTAAATGCCTATGCGTGCATGGACTAACATGCAGGGGTGTTTTGAGCCAGAAAAAAAATGCCAAACGCCTCTAGAAGTCGTAGGAAAAACGTCCAAGCGTGCACAAGGCCTTAGGTGTGAAGGTGGCACAAATAATAAATGCCCTTGGAGGCCCATACCTCTGGATTAGGAATTGTAAAAAGTTCAGGCAGTAGTTTTTGTGCAATAAAGTGTAGAGCCAAGATTCATAGGGGCATTCGATTTGGTAAAAGTCAAGTCCCAGATTAAATTTATGTTGGTATAGAAGGCTCTCAGTCCGTGCACCACTGCATGGAGAGGACGTGTGGAAATGTGCCCAAAAGAGATGCAGACCAGGGCTTGATACTGTTGTTGATTAGTTTTATCTATGCAATAGAGGTGGGATAATTGGGCGGCTAGTTAATACAAGTTGAAATCTGGCACAGCTACACCGCCAAGTTTGGCCAAGTTTTCAGGGTGTGCCAAGGGAGCTTATGTCTACCATTGCCCCAAATGAAAGACTTAAAGGAGAAGTCCAAAAAAGCTTGTTTGGCTGGGCTTCTCCTATGGATCATAGGAGTGCAATTAGTTTTGCACTCCTGTGACCCGTTTTCAGCAGAGAGCGGGCTGAAGTCACAGGTATCAGTCCAGTCCACCGCATCATCACGACAATGAGAGTCAGGATCTGCCAGGTGCCTGGTGCTGATACCCGTCTCAGCCTCAGCGAGCCGCTGAGGGCCTGAGACGGCCGCTCCCCCCCCCTCCACAGCTCAGCGCTCCAGTGAGCGTGGGGGAGCTGAACGGTGAGCTGCTGATTTACATCCTGGGCCAGCTACATGGACTCTACAACACACTCTCAGCACTAGTGAGCATGGAGGAAGAGCAAACCACTACAACTACACCAGAGATCACTTCACAATGTGCAGAGGTCTGCAAAGGAGTCATAGGTGGCAAGTCCTGCTCCAAAATCTGTCTAGTCAGAGTCTACCCAGCAGGCCAAAAAGACAAAGCTATTAAGCTTTACGCAATTCTGGATGACCAAAGTAACAAGTCATTAGCCAGCTCAACCTTCTTTGACATCTTTGGCATTAAAGGCCCCAGCATTCCCTACTCATTAAAAACTTGGGCAAGAATAGAGGAGAAGGCGGGGAGGAGAGCATCCAGCTACCAAGTTGAGTCCATTGACGGACAATCATGCTTGTCTTTGCCAACTCTTATCGAATGCAACCAGATCCCTGACCATAGATCTGAAATTCCTACACCAGATGTAGTTGCTCATCACCCACACTTGAAACGCAGAGCGCATCTGATACCAGAACTCGATCCTCAGGCTCAGATTATCCTACTCCTTGGGAGAGATATCTTACGAGTCCACAAGTCAAGAGCTCAAATTAATGGTCCCAACAATGCTCCTTATGCTCAGAGGTTAGACCTTGGATGGGTCATCATAGGAGATGTCTGTATAGGAAGCATGCACAAACCTAACTCCATTAGCAGCATGCTCACAAATACCCTAGAGAATGGACGTCCCTCTCTCTTCCAGCCATGCCACAACCATTTCCTTGTTAAAGAATTGGCCTACACCACCCACTTGTCTTGTCCCTTCACAAGCCCCACTAGTGACAACCTTGCCTGTGACAGTGACCGAGACCATTTAGGGTGCACAGTCTTTCAAAGAACTAAAGATGACAATCGTGTGGCAATGTCTATTGTGGACAAACTCTTCTTACAAATAATGGAGCGAGGACTAGTCAAAGATAGCACAAACAGCTGTGTCGCACCTCATCCCTTCAGACCACAAAGGCAACGCTTACCCAACAACAGAGAGCAAGTGCTACAAGTTTCTCTTCCCTTAGACGTAATCTACAAAGAAAGCCAGAGATGAGAGAACATTTCTTTTCTTTCATAGGGAAAATCTTTGAGAACGGTCACGCCAAGATAGCTCCCATGCTTAAAGACTCTGAAGAGTGTTGGTACCTCCCTATGTTCGGAGTGTACCATCCTAAAAAAGCCAGGTCAAATCAGAGTAGTGTTTGACTCTAGTGCCAAATTCAAGGGTGTCTCCTTGAACGATGTCCACTTGACAGGCCTAGACCTCAACAACAAACTCCTGGGAGTACTCTTACACTTCTGCAAAGATTCTATTGCCTTCATAGCTGACATCCAACAGATGTTCCATTGATTCCTGGTCAGAGAGGAAGACAGAAACTTCCTAAGGTTCCTTTGGTTCAGAGACAATGACGTTTCCAAAGACATCTCAGAGTATTGCATAAGGGTACACATCTTTGGCAATAGCCTTTCACCTGCGGTCGCTATCTACGAACTCAGACATTCCGCCCAAGAAGGTGAACTTGAGTATGGCTCAGATGCAAGACAATTCATAGAGAAAGACTTTTATGCAGATGACTGTTTGAAATCCTTACCTTCCAGCGAGTCTGCATTCTGTCTTCTTAAAAGAGCACAGGGAATGCTCCAATCTCAGGCTTCATAAGATTACTTCCAACAGCAAAAAGGTAATGGAAGCGTTCCCTGCTCAAGACCATTCTAATGATCTAAGAGACTTAGATCTAGGTACAGACTCTTTACCTGTACAGCACAGTCTAGGTCTACTGTGGGACTTGAAATCTGATTCCTTTACCTTCTAAAAAAACGGAGAAGAAAAGCCCTTCACTCGTAGAGGTGTCTTGTCCACAATCAACAGCCTATACAATCCATTAGTATTTGTGGCACCTGTTACAATTCAAGGTAAAGCCCTACTGAGAGACTTGATTTGTGAAACATCCAACTGGGATGCCCCACTACCCCTTTATAAGAAGAACTCTTGGGTAGAGTGGAGGAACTCTCTATCAGTCTTGTCTGATCTCCATGTTTCACACCCATATGCTCCCGTATCCTCTACAGAGACACAGAGCCAAAACCTTTGCATATTCTGTGATGCTTTTATCAAAGCAATAGCTGCTGTGGCCTACTTAAGAACTGTCAGTACTACAGCACAATGCCACGTAGGATTCGTCATGGGCAAGGTAAAGCTAGCTCCACACTCTGAGCACGCTGTACCTAGGCTAGAACTTTGTGTTGCAGTACTAGCTGTTGAACTTGCAGAACTAATAACCTCAGAGATGGACATTGACCTCAAGGATATCCAGTTCTACACTGACAGCAAGGTAGTGCTAGGCTACATCTACAATGAGACCAGACGTTTTTTATGTTTACGTCAACAACAGAGTGTTGAGGATTAGAAGATCCACTTGTCCAACACAATGGCACTATTACTGACCATAATCCTGCAGGCCATGCTACAAGAGCAGTTGCTGCATGTAACCTTAAAGACACCACATGGTTTACAGGACCTGTATTCTTCTACAATGCAGAACAGTCTGTTCCTAGGAATGACACCATTGAACTAGTAGATCCAGACTCACATACTGACATGATACTGGTATGCTAAAATACTTATCTGACTGTATACCCAGTGCCAGTTGTTGATGTTAATGTATTTATTTTATGTACATGTTATCTGTTTATTTCTAGTTTCACGAATGTGCATCCTATTCTTATACAACCACCACCTGTTCATTGTAATAAAGATCCAAAGTTACAGACGGTCTGGTTATTTTAGGATCCAAGGTTTAAGCTGTATTTTGAGCTATATACACGCTAGGGGCAAATGTGTAGTGAGAACAGAACAAGAGGGATAAGTAAACACTACAGATATATGTGCCTAGGTCAAATCATGAATGGGGTTTACAACCACTTTAATCTAATTAGGCTATAAACGCAGCCAACGATATGTTATCAGTTTCTACTGTACAACCCTGATAAAAGATTATTGCTCATTATGCTTTCCACAACATTTGTACACCTACATCCCATGCTATTTGGAAAACTATAGTTACTAGAATTCTGAAATCCATGTTCTATAGTAATTGCAATGTCTACCTGTGTCCTAATAAATAATTAGAACACTATGTTCTTATTACCTGGTTCCAGTAAATTAGTGACAGTGCTAGGCATATACTGTAATCTAGGCATGATTTGATTGAGCATAACACCAAATTACAGTATACAAATCATGTAAAAGGTTGTTACTAGAACTATGCTCATCAAACATAGCAAGCATATAAAAATGTTTTAAATGAACTCTATTTTTCCATGGATGCCTAAGACCGTTTTTTTTTTATTATTATTATTCTAATAAATTCTAGATTCAAAACAACAAGCTAATAAACTGCTATACAGCACAATACAGTTACAAAACAATGGATAGATTGTAAGCTCTTAGGAGCAGGGCCCTATGATTCCTCCTGTATTGAATTGCATTGTAACTGTACTGTTTGCGCAGCGCTTTACAACATGAGGGCAAACTGTTGGCGCTATATAAATCCTGTATAATAATAATAATAATAGAAAAACAGATTTAAATTGATACATACATCAAGCAGATTAATATGTTTGTCAATGAAAACTAATGTATGCAGTTTATTAAAACACCCCTTTCCTGAAAGCGAGTCAGCCACATCCTGTCTATATGCACTTGCTCTAACATTGACTTAACATCATTGGGACCAAATTCCTGATAGTAACAATAGCGCTGAATTCAAGAAAAGGAAAAAAAAAAACAAGGTATGTCTGATCCATTGGTCACCGGTTAGCTGACCATATAAACAATGACCACACTGTGATTTCTGTCAATCAAATGGTACTGGTCTGAGAGCAAATGTAAATATAATCAGATCCATTACACAATTAGAGCTCCAGTGCAGTATCTTTGAGTCCTATTCCTAGAAATGTGCCCAAGAGAGCCCTACGGGAAATATAAGTAATCATGACTGTCTTGCCACTTATTGTGTTTCATAGTTCTTAAAATCACTAGAGCTGAAAGCGCAATCCAGTGCCTACTTCAGAAGCAAAAAAAAAATGTGCAAAAAATGGATTGCAATTAAGAAGAAAAAAATATATAGCAAGCTTTGGCAATAATATTACTGTCCGGGAGAGAAAATAACTGTAATACCCTGAGTTTTAACATCAAAATTGTTATTGCTTTTAAAATTCCACAAGTGGCATATAATGACAGCATAGCAACAGGATTCTGATTACATTGTAATAATGTGGGTTTCTCAGTCAGTCTACAGTTATAACCAGGCGATTAGGCAGCAGCACCTGGAAAAACTCCATTAACGCTGACTGCTTCCATCTCCTCTGCAAGTCATTTACAAGTATATGATCCTAATTTCTATAAACATGCTGGGGCTGAGATATTATTTGGACAATTGGGATTATTCTAGTAGATGCTTAAATGTTTTTTTTTTCCTCCCACTGCCTGAGGCTTGATACAGATGAAAATCAAAACTATCTTTTTCTGCTTCTGTTTGTTTTTAAAAAATAAATACTGATTTCCTCTCCCCACCTCCATCAAGCTAGGGAAACGGAATGCTTGTGAATAAGCCCAGGTTTGAGTAATACGGTAAGAAGCAGAAGTCGTTTTTAAAGTACAGGTGCCAAAGCAGCAGGAATTTTATCATTCTGCATACAAATTAACAGAAGAATAATGACTATAGGTAATAAGTTTGTTTGTGACTTAGGTGCGATATTTATTCTATCAATTTAAATTGTATTGTTACAATTACAATAAATAATAAGGCAATACTTAAACTAAGGCCTCATATACATGGGCATATTGAAAAAACGAGCTGTAACGTCAGGACCGACGCCAGGAAAAAAATCGGCGTTATAAGTGCGATTTCATCGTTGTACTGCATTGGCGTTAATGTGCGATATTGAGCGTCAGCGCTACGTTGCATTTTGTTTGAAAAGACATCCCTCTGCTATTTTTGGACCTGAAAACACCGGCACTAAAAACGCCAGTTAACGTCGCTACAGCGCTAATGTGCGTTAGTGAGGGTTTTGCCGGCTCAGCGCCAAAAAGGGTCTAGCGCTGCAACTTCAGAAAGCGCTGGCCGCGGGTTCTGCTTGCAGCTTACAAACGCCAACGCCATCTACAGCTCAAAAATGTCAGCGTGTGTATGGGGCCATTGAATAACATGGAGATGTGTTTATAAGCTGCAAAAAATGCTGAAAAACGCGGCTGTAAAAACGTCCGTGTGTATGAGGCCTTAATGGTACCAAGGCCAGTTCATCTGACAGATATTTTAGTTGTTGATAGATTAAATTATGCACAAGGTTCTGGCAGGAAATTTCTCATGTACCAGTGGATGATTTAGTATACCCATAACAATACTCACCTTTGGCACAAGTGGACCAGAGTGCAGGGCGAGCCCAAAATACAATAAAGACAAATTTTATTTAAAGGTACACATACTGAGCATGTAAGTGTGCATTTAAAGCACAATAATACAATTTGAGTACAGAAGAATAAACCAAATCTAGCAAAAATGTCTGTACTATGGTATGGTACCATTTGTTAGCAAGGTACAAGTTTAGAGTCAAAATGATTAATGCAAGATCAGCCGATCAACCATAAGATTATGACCAATGACAGGTAAAGTGAGCAACATTGATTATTCCATTACAATGGACACCTGAAAATGGGTAGGATATAGCAGGTAGCAAGTGAACACATTGTCCCTGAAGATGATGTGTTGAAAGCAGAAAAAATGGGCAAACAAAGATTTGAGCGACTTTAACAAGAGCCAAATTGTAATGGCTTGATGACTGGGTCAGAGCATTTCCAAAACTGCAGCTCTTGTGGGATAGAAAAGAGAAAAGGCACTACATATATGTAGTGCGGGACTTTACATTTGCCTCAAAGAATATGAAATTCCAGAAAATGTAATAAAACAGTAAATTTTTATTCAATACATAGATAAAAATAGATAAAGTAAAAAACAACCTAAAAGGGTGTATAGTATCATACAAACTTTGCAGTCACATGTTTACACATATTTATCATGGGCATGCTTGATCTGGTGACGCGTTTTGCTGACTTCCGTTTCTTCATAGACCATACAAGCAAGCAAGTATTAAATGTGACTAGTGTTGAGCGAACCCGGACTGTAACGTTCGGGTCCGTACCGAACTTTCGGGTGTCCGTGGCACGGACCCGGACCCGGACATTTCAAAAATCGTTCGGGTTCGGCCCAAGCGAGTTGTGATCAGTGTAAATTATGAACGAACGAACATACCAGATACTTCTTTGCCTTCAGTCGTTTTGCGCAGTGGTCTAGTTCGTACGGGTACTATTTATACACATTTGTACACTGACGTTTCAAACATACTATGATATGTGGGAAAATCCAACAAAAAATGAAATAGATAAAAATAGATACATAACTTATTTTTAAATGACAAAATAATGTAAAAGACCTTAAAGTATAAGAAACTCCGTTTACATTTCAGGGCGTGATGTATATACATCACGGAAAAGAGAAAAGATAGGGTGTTCT
>BLSH010247668.1:1727535-1759288 GCA_018402905.1 Glandirana rugosa
AAGTAATATACATCGTTCTGTTAAAAAAAAAAAAAGTAATATACATCAGAAAGCTCATATATAATAAAAATGTTCTTCCATAAACATTAAAATGATTTTCACTCAGAATAGAAATATACTGTATGTAAGCCATGTCTGTATGGAACAATTGCCTTACATCATTGTTTTATAACATGTAAGGTAATCAGAATACTTTCCACAAGCAGAAAATACCTGACAAAATCTTCAAAAGTCCGGAAGGCAACCATTCCACCCATTCTTTGACATGGAGGAGTGAATGAGGTATCCAGAAGGACATCACTGACACTGGCAACGTGGACCATTCCATAGTGATTAAGATTTGAAGAAAATGACATTCTGCAGAGTAAAAAAATGATTTACAATATGCATCAGTTTCTCAATCAACAGCTTTTTTTGCGCATAACACTACACAATATATATCTTCTAAAACGATTATTGAAAAGCACAAGTAACCCATGCTAAAAATCGCCATATCAGTGTGGATTAACGTTAAATACACCACTTATGTAGTATGATTTTAGTAGTACGTAGTATGATTTTAGATAATGTATTATGGAAATCCCATTGTATTGCAACTCCTGTGGACATTTACAGGGAGGGAACGATGCACTCATTCATGCAATTACAAGAGACACACAATTGACCCTATGGTTTCTTCTTTAGATTCCTACAACTACACCAGGGCTTGCAGGTATAATTCAAAAACCAATTAACCCATCTCTAAATACGCACTAGTAGTAGTAGCAAGGTCCTAAAGCGTTAATATCCACCCTCTGTTCCCACTTGGTACACTAAACTGGCCAAAACTCTACTGGCTATTAAAACTAGATGGCAGTACCTATTTGCATATTATATGACATTTCCAAATGTCTTGGTAGAAATGTATTATGCATCTTGTATTACGATCTGTTTCCTATATGTGTGTAAATCTGCTGATGTATAAAAAAGACTAAATGGCAGACCCTACTACTTACTTTGCCTATAAAGGAACAGGATGATATATGCCCCTCTCATATATTAGTTTTATCATTGGTTAATAAAAGATTACTTAAACTGTATGTTATACACCAAACAAAATGGGATGTACTATATGCCCATCCCAAACTGTATACAATGTAACAAACCCTATGCAAATTTCAAGCACCTCATTTGGAGTATCAGATTATTTCTGACATTCTTTCTGACTAGTGCTCGCTTCCTTACTTAAGCTCCCTCTTCCTTGTACACCTGACATTTGTTTATTTGGCATGCCAGAAGCAGAAATTTGGCCATGCTATACTAGAGTATTCTTGCTCACTTTGTTTATGGCTCGCAAGTCCATAGCTATTAAATTAATGAGTCCAACATGACCTGCTGTAGCCCAGTGGTAATCATTTGCTAAAAAAAAATATTTCTTTATGAAAAAGTTAAATATGGGAATAGGGACTGTCCCCTAAAATTTCATAAAACGTATGGTCCTATGGTGTAATTCTAATCTCATGGTAAGTAATAAGAATGCCTGCGTTCTGGGCATATATCCCTGAATGCTTATGGCGCTAAACATACGAGTACCACTCGTTAAGGTGTTCAGCCCTGTCCAGCTGTATCGTATTTCAGTCTGTTCGAGACGTTGGCAGACTACAGGCAAATGGCATTGGTTCTGCACAGGCGCCTCCCAGGCATATTAAAACACCTAGATTGGAGCTAAACGCCTAGTGTACATGTGTCCAAAAACTCAAAATGCAATCATACACTCTCATATCAAGTTGCTATATTATAGTTTCAGAAACAAATGTATTGACTATAGATACATCCATAAATACATGCAGTATCTCCCAAAAGTGAGTGCACCCCTCACATTTTTGTAAATATTTTATTATACCTTTTCATGTGACAACACTGAAGAAATTACACTTTGCTACAATGTAAAGTAGTGAGTGTACAGCTTGCACAACAGTGTACATTTGCTGTTCCCTCAAAATAACTCAACACACAGCCATTAATGTCTAAACCACTGGCAACAAAAGTGAGCACACCCCTAAGTGAAAATGTCCAAATTGGGACCAAAGTGTCAATATTTTTTGTGGCCACCATTATTTTCCAGCACTGCCTTAACTCTCTTGGGCATGGAGTTCACCAGAGCTTCACAGGTTGCCACTGGAGTCCTCTTCCACTCCTCTATGACGACATCACCAAGCTGGTGGATGTTAGAGACCTTGTGCTCCTCCACCTTCCATTTGAGGATGCCCTACAGCTGCTCAATAGAGTTTAGGTCTGGAGACATGCTTGGCCAGTCCATCACCTTTACCCTTAGCTTCTTTGGCAAGGCAGTGGTCACCTTGGAGGTGTGTTTGGGGTCCAGTCTCCGAAGGGAGGGGATCATGCTCTGCTTCAGTATGTAACAGTACATGTTGGCATTCATGGTTCCCTCAATGAACTGTAGCTCCCTAGTACCAGCAGCCCCAGACCATGACACTCCCACCACCATGCTTAACTGTAGGCAAGACACCATTGTCTTTGTACTCCTCACCTGGTTGATGCCACACACACGCTTGACACCATCTGAATCAGAAAAGTTTATCTTGGTCTCATCAGACCACAGGACATGGTTCCAGTAATTCATTTCCTTAGTCTGCTTGTCTTCAGTAAACAGTTTGAGGGCTATCATGTGCATCATCTTTAGAAGAGGCTTCCATCTGGGACGACAGAAATGCTGACCAATTTGATGCAGTGTGCGGAGTATGGTCTGAACACTGACAGGCTGACCCCCCACCCCTTCAACCTCTGCAGCAATGCTTGCAGCACTTGTACCTCTATTTCCCAAAGACAACCTCTAGATATGACGCTGAGCACGTGCACTCATCTTCCATGGCAAGGCCTGTTCTGAGTGGAACCTGTCCTGTGAAACCATTGTATGGTCTTGGCCACCATGCTGCAGCTCAGTTTCAGGGTCTTGACAATCTTCTTATAGCCTAGGACATCTTTTTGTAGAGCAACAATTCTTTTTTTCAGATCCTCAGAGAGTTTTTTGCCATGAGGTGCCAGGCTGAACTTCCAGTGACCAGTATGAGAGAGTGAGAGCGATAACACCAAATTTAACACACCTTCTCCCTATTCACATCTGAGACCTTGTAACACTAACGAGTCACATGATACTGGGGAGGAAAAATGGCTAATTTTGCCCAATTTGGACATTTTCACTTAGGGGTGTACTCACTTTTGTTGCCAGCGATTTGGACAATAATGGCTGTGTGTTGAGTTATTTTGAGGGGACAGCATAGTTACACTATTATACAAGCTGTACACTCACTACTTTACATTGTAGCAAAGTGGCATTTCTTCAGTGTTGTCATAGGAAAAGATATAATAAGATGTTTACAAAAATGTGAGGGTGGTACTCACTTTTGTGAGATACTGTATATACACATATACAGTTCATGAACAAAAATAATTTCTCAGAAAAATAAATAAAAATGGACCAAAATGAAATCCAAAACTCTAAAGTAAATATGTATATAATGAGTTCTGCATTATTAGAACATTACCCTGTCCAAAATTCATATTTTAGCTGCAGAGTGACATTTAAAGCTATAAATTTAAAAAAATATATCATACCTGTTTAGCGTAGGAATGTTCCCTCTGCAATGAAATTAAAATAATTAATGGTGTTCTTATATACATAAAGATGTAAAGCCTCAATACAAACAAAACCTTTTTTATGTCTTGTAATACATAGAGAGTGGTTTAACCTGAGGAAGGATCTGGCTTTCTGTCCATCCAGTCCTGTAATTTACACAGCTCCAATTTTCTATTTCTGAAGACAAACTTTTACGGGTCTTGTCCTTCCCCCTGCCTGTGACTGAAAACTAAAAATAGCAGAAGACTGCTATACCTTTCTATCAGCATGTTCCATGTTAGCACATGTGCTCTGCTGATCAAGGGGCTGCAATAGGCTGAGGCCAAGTAAACTTAAAGCAGAACTAAAGCTAAGAAAAAATTGCAAGCAGCTAGGGTCTTTAATGCAATACAATGTGTGCCAGGATGACTGCACTCCTGTGTGGGAGTGACATCATACCCCGCTGGCCAATTAAGATGGCCAAAGTCTGGCAGCCGGAAGAAGCAGCCAGGAAGAAGATGCCGGTGATGTAGAGGGACCTCGCGGGCATCAGAACGTTGGATCTACTGTTTACTTTTAGTTCCGCTTTAAGATACTTACGATGATTACATCTCAAAATACATTTATTGATCTAGGAATGGATACAGAGCTACAAGGATTTGTGTGTTTAATATCTGCCTGGATTTCAGCCATAATAAAATACCATATATGCTAAGCTTTATAATTTTACTTTAAAAACATAGATATTAGATGGCAAGGTTGGCAAAATCTGGCTGTACAAAATCCCTGTTATTGAGTATCACAAAATCTAATGAAGATCAAACTGCTCAGCAATCAAGAGATGAGTAGGTTCAGTCACAAATCAGGCCACCATTTATTATATGTAACTTTGTGCAGTAGTTAGAACAAAGACTGCAGTTGTCACAATAGTAGCGGAGAATAAAAGGAACATAAGCTATATTAGTCCCTTCTTTTACCAAACTGCCTAAAAAAAGTGGGGGTTCTCCTCCCTGTATGAGAGAGCTACACACTGTACAGCCAAAGCCAAAGAAAATCGGTCTAAAAATGGTCATACACTAGTAGAATTTCATTGGAAAGTTTTTGTAACTTTGTGCAGTAGTTAGAACAAAGACTGCAGTTGTCACAATAGTAGCGGAGAATAAAAGGAACGGAAGCTATAGTAGCCCCTTCTTTTACCAAACTGCCTAAAAAAGTGTGGGTTCCCCTCCCAGTATGAGAGAGCTGCACACTGTACACGAAAAGCCAAAGAAAATTGGCTATACACTAGTAGAATTTCATTGGAATTTTTTGTTTCTAGAATGTTCATTCAAATAATTAGTGAGGTAAAATCAATGTTTGTTTTCTACCACAGTAACGAGAAAATTGGAAGGAGCAGAATGGACATTTTGGGACAATTTGCTCACTCCAAAACTGAATGTTAAAAGTAAAAAGTGTTTGAAGTACATTCAAATTACATTTGTCAAGTGACGTCATTGAATGTACCAATTCATACAAACTGAAAATCTACTGGGGTATGGCCAGCTTAGGACAACTGATCGACCTTTGTTGCTTTAGAAATCTGAATGCATTGTAGCCTTAAGTACCCTCTACCAATGAATGCATTTACATAACTATACATTTATCAGAAACTGTTTTATGTGTAAAACATCACTGAATTGGTTTTAAAGTTCTACAACTCTGGAAACAGCTTTGCTATAACTGAGCCCACACTGTTACTGAACGGCCTGTGTTATTTATTAACCAGTAAAAGAAAATACATACATATGCAAATGTTAGCTGTAAGAGGATGATCACACTTCACTGTGCATTATATAATTTTTTTCGCACAAGAAGCAGAGACTAATGGGGTATAGAGAAGAGCAGAGGAGAAGTTCACCACAAGCACATCTACTGCTGAGAAGTTAATGATGTAGACTCAGTTTCATGTACAAGTAAAGGTCTGTGACATATTGAAGCGTACAGGCTGTGAAAAGCATAAACAGATTGTGAACACTGAGCTAATATTTTATATATATATATATATATATATATATATATATATATATATATATACACACACGCACATAAATACATGCACACCGCGTGTATATAGATTTCCCAGAATATTTTGATTGGCTCGCAAATGGAGTAAGTTGCAAAACATTTTCAATGTTACAGTAAACCATAAATGAATGATATTTTAGCTAAAAGTGCAGTCCTAAGACCTAAGTCACCTAATGGTTTCTTGTATCCTTTCAGAATGCCAAATCATTCTTTTCTGCTCTACTACTGTCCAATGAGATGTTTTACTTATTCTGCCACAAAACTGTTGTTCCATCTCCAACTCTTTCCTTAATTTCAAGTAAATAAAAGATCCTAAGGAAGGCAGCTCTCTCCTTCATTTCAAATAAATAAAAGATCCTAAGGAAGGCGACTCTCTCATTCATTTCAAATAAATAAAAGATTCTAAGGAAGGCGGCTCTCTCCTTCATTTCAAATAAATAAACGATCCTAAGGAAGCCGGCTCTCTCCTTCATTTCAAATACACAAAAGATCCTAAGGAAGGCGGCTCTTTCCTTCATTTCAAATAAATAAAAGATCCTAAGGAAGGCGGCTCTCCTTCATTTCAAATACATAAAAGATCCTAAGGAAGGCGGCTCTTTCTTTCATTTCAAATAAATAAAAGATCCTAAGGAAGGCGGCTCTCTCCTTCATTTCAAATAAAAAGAAGATCCTAAGGAAGGCGGCTCTCTCCTTCATTTCAAATAAATAAAAGATCCTAAGGAAGGCGGCTCTCCTTCATTTCAAATACATAAAAGATACTAAGGAAGGCGGCTCTTTCTTTCATTTCAAATAAATAAAAGATCCTAAGGAAGGCGGCTCTCTCCTTCATTTGAAATAAATAAAAGATCCTAAGGAAGGCGGCTCTCTCCTTCATTTCAAATACATAAAAGATCCTAAGGAAGGCGGCTCTTTCCTTCATTTCAAATAAATAAAAGATCCTAAGGAAGGTGGCTCTCCTTCATTTCAAATACATAAAAGATACTAAGGAAGGCGGCTCTTTCTTTCATTTCAAATAAATAAACGATCCTAAGGAAGGCGGCTCTCTCCTTCATTTCAAATAAATAAAGGATCCTAAGGAAGGCGGCTCTCTCCTTCATTTCAAATACATAAAAGATACTAAGGAAGGCGGCTCTTTCTTTCATTTCAAATAAATAAACGATCCTAAGGAAGGCGGCTCTCTCCTTTATTTCAAATAAATAAACCATCCTAAGGAAGGCGGCTCTCTCCTTCATTTCAAATAAATAAACGATCCTAAGGAAGGCAGCTCTCTCCTTCATTTCAAATAAAAAGAAGATCCTAAGGAAGGCGGCTCTCTCCTTCATTTCAAATAAATAAAAGATCCTAAGGAAGGCGGCTCTCCTTCATTTCAAATAAATAAAAGATCCTAAGGAAGGCGGCTCTCTCCTTCATTTCAAATAAATAAAAGATCCTAAGGAAGGCGGCTCTCTCCTTCATTTCAAATAAATAAACGATCCTAAGGAAGGCGGCTCTTTCCTTTATTTCAAATACATAAAAGATCCTAAGGAAGGCGGCTCTTTCCTTCATTTCAAATAAATAAAAGATCCTAAGGAAGGCGGCTCTCCTTCATTTCAAATACATAAAAGATACTAAGGAAGGCGGCTCTTTCTTTCATTTCAAATAAATAAACGATCCTAAGGAAGGCGGCTCTCTCCTTCATTTCAAATAAATAAACGATCCTAAGGAAGGCGGCTCTCCTTCATTTCAAATAAAAAGAAGATCCTAAGGAAGGCGGCTCTCTCCTTCATTTCAAATAAATAAAAGATCCTAAGGAAGGCGGCTCTCTCCTTCATTTCAAATAAATAAATGATCCTAAGGAAGGCGGCTCTCTCCTTCATTTCAAATAAATAAACGATCCTAAGGAAGGCGGCTCTCTCCTTCATTTCAAATAAATAAAAGATCCTAAGGAAGGCGGCTCTCTCCTTCATTTCAAATAAATAAAAGATCCTAAGGAAGGCGGCTCTCTCCTTTATTTCAAATAAATAAAAGATTCTAAGGAAGGCGTCTCTCTACTTCATTTCAAATAAATAAAAGATCCTAAGGAAGGCGGCTCTCCTTCATTTCAAATAAATAAAATATCCTAAGGAAGGCAGCTCTCTCCTTCATTTCAAATAAATAAAAGATCCTAAGGAAGGTAGCTCTCTCCTTCATTTCAAATAAAGAAAAGATCCTAAGGAAGGCGGCTCTCTCCTTCATTTCAAATAAATAAAAGATCCCAAGGAGGGCGGCACCCCTATGTAACTACTGCAGGTAAGTTGTAATCACATTTCCAATGGTACCCTTGTATACACAAATACAGACAGTCATGTTATGACAGGCTGTACACTGCAACTGGGCTGCCTGGGCAAATGTAATAAGGCTTCAGTTAAAGCAGACCTTCAGTCATTTTTCAAATTTCCATCTATTAAATCTTCTGCCCTTGTTCTTTTAACTTTGAATAGTAAAACATTTTTTTTTTCTGCCAGTAAATATCTTATACAGCCCACTTCCTGTTTTTTGTCTGGTAAAATGGTAAAATGCCTAGGCAAGTACAGAACCACAGTATATATAAAATAATATGCAAAGTGGTTGGAGGGAAGCTTCGGAATGGCAAAGATATTTTATTACAAATTATGTGAGCAGACTGCAGTTCCTCTTTAAGCTGCAAAGGCTCGAGCTGCCTGTTTCAAGAGCCCTTATACTCTAAAACAGTGGTCCTCAACTCCTGTCCTCAGGACCCACCAACAGGCCTTGGGGGAGATGCAGACTAGAATGCAATGCAATCACTGAGCAGCAAATGATATCTCCTGTGATGTATTTCAGTTATTCTGCAAACCTGGCCTGTTAGTGGGTCCCAAGGACAGGAGTTGAGAACCACTGCTCTAAAAGAAAAAAAAATGTACATTTAAAAAAAAAAAAATTATATTCAGGTAAATATGAAATATTGCATAACGCTATTATGTAGCCTTTTATCAAGCTAGCAGGTGCAACTTTAGTCTTCTTTTTACATCATCAGCATGATGACTTTACTGTTCTGCCCCTTCTTTACAGAACTAAATGAATTCTCAGAACAGCAATTCATGCCTTAACAGACCACTGTGTCCCAGGTTTCTGGCAGACAGAGGGAGCTGCAAAGCAAACTATTTTGCTGCACTGTCTCCTCAGATCAGCCTTTTACAACCAGGATGCCCAGGCACTCTAGGGTGCCTTAAGGTTTCTTCAGAGGAGCCTTGGCATCACACATAAAAATTGATCAAAAATTGTATTCAAGCCAGCAGGTAGATCAAGCCTGCTCTTTAGTTACGCAAAGTCATGGGTTTTCATCATGCACCATTATGACTAGACACTGGCATCCCAACAACCAATGACATCATCAGTTGATAAGGAGGATGTATGTTGCCTCCACAGCATCCTTGTTTGACCCTCTCCTGCTCCTCTCCGTCAGCACTTGGGTCACATTAGCTGACTGATGGAGAGAAATGGAGGGAGAAGAGAAACACTGGATTACATTTTATCATTAGAAAAAACACACACACATAAAGCGCTGGTGTAACGATCAGTGCTGAAATGCCTGATAATAAAAAATAGTGGGAGGACATGCATCAGTATGCTGTTTCAGCAATAGCAACAATAAAAATATATATTGTAGATGTAAAAATTGAATAAAAAAATAAAAAAACAAAAAATGAAAGTTTTTATAAAAAATTGATTGATCAAAGTCCTGAAATAAACGAGTTGAACATAGAGATCTAGGGGGTGCGCCCCTGTCAACCCTGATTCTCTAAAACAAATAATGCAAAGGGAGCGAGGCTGCTTCAGGCGTGGGCTAGGGGATACAATCACTATGGGAAAAGGAAGGCAAAAAAGGAAGAGAAGTGCCAGGCAAATCCTAGTGCAGCATTTTTTATGCGATTAAAATACAAATTGTTGACATTATAAGATGCACTTACATAGTGCTAATGAGGGTAGGTGCCTTCCATATCCAGTATCACAGAAGCTGATGAAGATGATGAAGGAGGCTTGGCCATGCCTTCAAAACGCTTTCTGATTTGTCAGACAGTGGTAGGCGGCTCCCCACTCGGACAGCTCCGGGACACTCCTACACAGAGTTACACAGCCGGTATCCTCCCCCAGGTCCCTCAAGGCTTTAGCACCCCGTTGACATGCGGCGCTCATGGACTCTTCTACAGGGACGCCCCGGCGGCTCTACTGTGATGCTGGATCTGGAAAACACCTACCCTCACTAGCACTATGTAAGTGCACCTTATACTGTAAACAATTTGTATTTTAATGAAATAAAATAATGCTGCACTAGGATTTGCCTGGCGCTTCCCTTCCTTTTTTGCCTTTTTTTACATTTTAGAATGGGGTGCCTTGAGACTGTCTGTAATTTTAAAGGGTGCCTTGAGATTTTCTATAATTTGAAAGGGCGCCTTGACTGAAAAAAGGTTGAAAAAATTGTCTTAGATAATCCATAGTGCTTGAAGAATCATGTACTGCATGTTTATTTGTAAAAACAAATTTATATAGACAGTAGTCTCTTCAGCTGGCTCCCTTTTCCAGGTTCAGAGAGTCAGCTCCCGTTGATGTGCCCGGGATGGCACTCCAGCCACTCTTTTTTTTCATCCTGCAGCCTTCTAAGGGATGTGACCTGAGTATTCCCGGAGGCTGCAGAACCAGGGACAAAGCCAGAGAAAAAAAAGACAAAAATAAGCTAAAAAAAAAAGTAATTTGTGATTGAGAAGGGAAGGGAGTAATTTGTGAATGAGAAGGGAAGGGGGTTAAACTGAACAGATTTTCATTTGGGAATTAAATTCCGCTTTGAGTTCTTAAGCACAATGTCCCATACAGTGGGACTGTTCATTAATGTTGCTGTACAGAACTAGGAATGTGCACCACAGTGTGTCCCTAGTTCTCAGACACCACTGTTTTTCTCAAAACAAGCTTTATTGAGAAACAATAGAATACATTACAAAGTCTTTGAGTATTGCATTTGTCAAGCACATCACATTACATCTGTTAACTCCCCATTGTTAATACACATATCACCGTAACCACCCAGCCTCATACATCAGTACCCAGAGCAATAAACCGACACCCTCCATTTTCAACCCATATAATCAAAAGTGTTAACATGAAATCCATTGACCTTACATCCTTAAAGCGGTTGTCTACCCATTAAGAAAAATATAAAAAAATAAAAGCCTGCAAGACAATAGCATAATGAACTAGTATGCACCACATACTAGCTCATTATGAAATACTTACCTTGAAACGAAGATCCGACCGGGCTGCTCGGTCCCCTCTGAGGGAGCGGACATCTTCCCTCGGATCTTGCTTCCGGGTACGCGGCTCCGACGATGTGACCGGCCGGAGCCGTGAGACATCACTCCCGCGCATGCACGGGAGACCCGTCTTTCCCTATTGCCGGGCCTTTGCCGGGACATACACGGCACATGCGCCGTAACGCTGCAGCATCTTAGAGAGGGAATATCTCCTAAACCATACAGGTTTAGGGGATATTCATTTTACCTACAGGTAAGCCTTATTATAGGCTTACCTGTAGGTAAAAGTGCAAAAATTGGGTAGACAACTGCTTTAAAGTAGCAATCGATGTATAATAAGCTCCTCCGGGGCTAGTCCCGGTACCGCCAGCCAAGGAGCCCAGACCCTTTCAAATTTGGCATTGCTGCCTCTGTGTTGGTAGATTACTTTTTCAAACCTGATGGTATGGCTCATTTGAGCCACCCTCTCTTTCACCGTAGGGGGGTCACAGATTTCCAGTATTTCAAAATTAGTATTCTGGCCTGAAAGAGAGCTCTCTCTACCCCGACTCTGAGCCTCCTCCACAAAATCCTCCTCTATAATCCCTATTAGGCATACCTTTGGGGCTTCTAGTAATCTAAAGAGCACCACGGGACTGCCGCCAAGGCCTCTTCCCACTGGTCCTCTTCAAACGCTCCAATTTCTTGTTCCCATCTGGACACTATCCTTCTGGCATCACCGCGGAGAAGTTTGTTAAGAAGCATTGTATAACTTCCTGAAATGAATCCCTTGTATGTCGTTACGTCCCACATATAATTAAATATAGGTGTGGGGCTCAGAGACCAGGAATCCCCTCCCCCTGGGTCTTAATTGCATGTTGTAGTTGGAAATAGAATAACAACATAGTAGGAGGAAGCCCAAACTCTGTCTGCAAGTCCCTGAAGGGGCGCAATTTCCCCTCTCTAAATATCTGCCTCAAGTGCGTCAGTCAGTATGCTTGCCATTTCAATCCATACTGTAGTTTGTCCAGTTCGGGATACCTTTCGTTATCCCATATGGGGCTAAATCTAGTGAATCCCTCCACTTGCTGAATGGTTCTTACCTTGTTCCATATCTTCTGCATTAGGTTATACGTAGGAAAAACCTTGTTCGATTTAGAGAGGCAAAGAGCCTCGAGTCCCTCTGCCACCTCTCATGGGGGTTGATTTACTAATACTGGAGAGTTCAATATCTGGTGCAGCTGTGCACAGAAACCATTCAGCTTCCAGGTTTTATTGTCAAAGCTTAACTGAACAAGCTGAGGTTAGAAGCTGATTGGCTACCATGCAGAGCTGCACCAGATTTTGCACTCTCCTGTTTTAGTAAATCAACCCCACACTGACTGGGAAAATTTGGGCTGGGCACCCGGGCTTCAATTACCTCTGGCCACAAAAAAATGAATAAGCCTCCTTTTTCCTTTCTCTTTACAATGTCTGTATGTTATTTTAGTTACTTTTTATACAAAGTAAAAAATAAGGGGTCTAAAGGAGACTACAGTAAGAGATGTTGTGAATTGTCTGCACTGGTTTGCAAAGCTTTGTCTGGGTGACCTCTATCAGTGTGCATTCACACTGGCAGTTTACCACCTTGAGCCAGTTCATTTGTGTAATGCTAGTGCTCCAAATCATGCCCGAGAATGGTTAAGTATACTGTGCCTAGGACCACATGGAAAAGGTGGTCCTGAGCACTGTTCCCCTGTGGTTCATTACAGTTTGTTTTAGTGTGAGTGCAAACTGTGCCTGAGCACAGAACTCTCCATAGATCACTGAGCATAGATGCAGAGATCCCTGTGGTCTGGTTTGCATACATGATGGTGTAAGTGTCCCATGGAACACTGGCCTGTAGCCCAGTGTGAGTGCAGACCAGCGGGGGAGTAGAGAGGGGGTTCAGACGAACTTGTGTGTGGCTCAGTTCAACCATAACTGGTGTGAATACGCCCTAACTTCACACCCTTAATGGAGATCGAACATTCCTACCCATAGCTTTACATTCATATTCCAAAAATGGATCAGGTTCCACAGACTCCATTCAGAATACACTTTTCTGGCTGCATTGTTTACCAACCAGCAAACAGAAAATAGGGAGTAATACAATAGGATTCTGTATGTGGTTCTGCCATAAGCATGTCATCTGTGTGAAAGACTCTGATTACTCATGTATACAGGTCAACGTACTTATGCCAACTAGCAGATGATAATGGCAAACTAGAGCATTTGTTGAAGCAATCCTCTGATCATCACTCTGATTACAGTGAAGTGCATTTATCAGAGTGGTTCTCATTGTGAGCTATCGTATTAATATTCCAAACCAACAAACAGAGATCTCTCCACAGACAACAGTAACACAAAATGATGAATGCAGGTAAACACTGTGCTTCGCATAGAACAATTGAGTACTTTTATCTCCTATCATTTTTCAAATGTAAAATAGGAAGAGTTAGGCTTGGTCCTCATCTGCCTAAAGCAGTAGTTTCCAGCCCAAAACTTCAAATATTTGTGACATAGTGGGGTTGATTTACTGCAGGCAAATTTCACTAGGCTCTGGGGCAAATTCCCTTGTAAAGCAAACAGCCTATTTGCCTTTAGTAAATCAACTCTACAGCATCGTACAATCAAATGTTTTGTATATTATACAAAAGAACAGGCTTAATAACCCAAAAACCAATAGAGAGCATGATATTAAGTTGTTTTACTTTCGGTAACTTTACAAGTCTGCATGAATAAATTCCTGACATGTCCGGATATACAATAGGAAATATTTTCAGAAGGCCATTTCTTTTATCAGTAGACGGCAATCTTTGAACTTTAGTTAAGTGTCTGCATCTAGGCTGGGGTTGTGTCCATTAGTCAGCTGCAGAGAGAAGGAAACATTTCCTCAGTCTCATTTTCCCAACATTGTAACTTTGTAGTAAGTCACGGAGTGAGAAGCTGCAGCAGAAGACTTTGTGAACAAAGCCAAGAATGACACAGGCAACACATTAATATGATTGTGTCATCACTGAACCTGAATTGGGTCTAGAAAGCAGATGTAGAACTGGAAGAAACAAAGATGGTGCTGTCTTTCAGATAAGAAAAGCAAATGAAGAAATTGCCAGGAGGAATACTGTGGCCTCTATGATCTACAGTAAATGCATACTATAACATAGAAATAATACACATACTATATAGTGTATATTATCTTAGAAAAATACAATTATACACATATATATGTGTGTGTGTGCGTGTGTGGTAAAATGTAATTTATGATATATAACACTTACACATTACGCAATAGGCTTGCACATGAAAAAGAAAATTGAATCTAGATTTACCTTATTAGTCCAGAAAATCAGTGGAGAAAAGTATTTCTTATTAGTTTTTGTAGCTGAAACTGTATGTAATTTTTATTTGAATAAAAAAAACTGAAAAATGAAACAAGCTGTCACATTTTCAATCCTACTCTTTACAATGTTAAGGTACTGCCCAGGGGCGGCCTGTCCAATAGGGGCGCAGGGGCGCTGCCCCCCTAATCCATGCGCCTGGCCCCTAATCTACATGCAGGGCGCAGGATGCATGGATTTTAATGAGTTTTTTTTTTTTAAGCACATGATTAGAGCCTGAAGCTCTAATTGGCTTTTAAAAAAGGGTGGGCTCGGTGAGCAGAGCACTGCACCCTGAGCCCACCCAGGTGTGTGACAATAGCGAATTAATATTCACTAATTGTCTACCTGATTCTCCTCCTGACCAATCAGAAAGCAGGTCGAAGCTGCCCGAGACCTAGGGGGTGTAAGTGCGGGACCAACCGATCGGTCGCCACCAGCCACCACTGCTACTGCCTGTTCCTTTTATGGAATATTCCTCGATATCTGGAGTCTCCCACAAAATCTACTATGTGTTAAGAAGCAGACTCACACAAACAGTGACCGATGCATTCCATCACAGATATTTTTCTGTGAGAAGTTTAGCAGCCATTTTGTGAGAATCTTGGTCCTATATGGAAACAATGCTAGCTGATGAGGCGGGTGAGTGCAGGCTGCAGCAGTGACACACTAATGCTGGCCATACACAATACGAAAAATCGCCAAACCCATTTTCGAAAAACTAACAATCGTCTGTGAGAGCAAACAATAGTGCCATCACGTAGTGACAGATAAATCGTTCAATGGACATACATGAATCCGTTTTTTGTTTGTTTTTTTACATATACCTAGTGCAAACAGTTTGGACGGGAAACACATTAACCTTTCGATTTATTGTTCATTCGGCCGAAAATTTCCAAACTTGTCATTCATTTTTTTGGACTAAAAAAGGTCCCAACCGATTAGCGATTTGTGCCCATTAAATAGCCAAAAAACTAACAAACTGTCCAAATGACCGATTTTCAGCTGGTTTTTCGTATAGTGTATGGCCAGCATAACTCTGCTGTCACACAGGTTAAAAAAAAATCTGTTGCCTGCCCCAGTCTGTCTAGTTGTGTTCATGAGAACCAAGGCACAGTATTTCCACCTAGCCTAGTCTAAAAATTGAGACTAAATGAAAATTAAAAGAAGAGCACATAATCAAGATTTGTGTGAGGTGATAAACAGTCCTTGCACAAAGAGACCATTCGGACACTACTCGCAGATGTTTTCCATATACTAGACAGCCAAAAGTACTTGGGCACCCCTCAAAATGATTGATGTTTCCAGTCAAGGGTACTGTTAATGCTACTATATAGGAAGATATTTTAGGCCAATGTGTGCTTCCAGCTTATAGGGCAACAGCTTGGGAATACTTTTTTTTTTTGTCCTAGAACCTTTTTTGCTGAAAGTCAAGTCGATAAAGACATGGTTTGATGTTTTTGGTAGAAATAAACCCTATTTGCCTGCACAGAGGCCTAACTTCAACCCTATTAAACACCTTTGGATTGCATTGGAACTCCAATTGTGAACCAGGTCTTTTTTGTCAGCACCTGACCTCACAAATGCACTTTTTGCTTAATGGGCACAAATTTCTGTAGGCGCACAAATGTACATATAAGGGTTGTTTTTCTAAAGGCAAATGGTCTGTTCAGGCTGCAAGGGAATTTTCAGCTTTGCAAGTGAATTCTTCCTTAGCTTAGTGAATGAGGTGAATTTCTTCTGACTTCCAACATCCAATCGTGTAAGCAAAAACTATTTTTTCCCCTTGCACGTTATTGGGTATTCTTTGCAAAGTAAAGTTTCACGACATTAACTAAGCTAAGGGATATATCCATGGCAAAGTGCAAATTCCCTTATAAACTTTCCAAACAATACAAACACTCAAAAAACTTGAAGGTCATATACAGTATGGTGCGCCTGCAATAAAACTGTAATTTGCCACCTTCAATGGATCTAATAACATGCTGCAACAGCTGAGATAAACAAAATGATGTCTAGATGATCTTTATACATAGCAAGGATTTTAACAACTTTTTGTTGCAGGAGAAGTTGCTGTTTTCCCATGCCCTTACCAGCCTGATCTCTGAATGGAAGCCTTCATTATAATCACTTGAGCAAATTCCAATGTTCTAATGGGGAAGACTGCAATGTTGACAGCCCTTTTAGGAAGTGAAGAAGGGAGCCTTAGGAAGAGTCTTGCCAAAAATGTACCTCCTATTGTAGAGGATGTTTAAAATGTGGATTTTATTTCAGTTTTGACTTCTTTTTTTTTTGCAAATTCTTTATTTTTAATTTCAAGATCCATAAAGAACAGGAAAGTAGAAAGAAATAAGCATACATGACAAAGCGACAGAGGGATACACAAGCACCAGCATGCTTACATTACAAATTAAGAACAGATACCATACAAACATCCAAATAATTCCATGTCATCATCAAACAACCTAGGGAAAGCAACTATAGGTACACGGGTGCCCAAGGGGGCCTAGGCAGCCTCCAAGTACCCTGAGAGGTCAAACATCCTGCCTCTGTTGCATGAAAGAATTGTATCCAAAGAGAAAAATAAAGGTTAACCAAAAAAGAGCAGGTAAATAAGTAGCTATGAAAACTCAAGTTTTCATAGCTTGCTATGGGCCCATCTCTGGTGTTGAATCTTCTTAATGAGCACTTTATCACGGTCATATTGGACCTAATTATTTGAACTTTCTGAGATTCAGTTTTGAGTTTTGCTTTTATGTTTTATATATCAAATTTGTCACATTTCACTGATATTTGTAATTTGTTTGGGTATAGCGCAACACTTTTTTATATTTAGTTGAAGTAGGACGTCAGTGGGGGTAGCAAATGATCTGCACATTTTAGGAAATAAGATCTGGTAAGTCCATTAAGATCTGGACTTTTCCAGTCAATTCTGGCTTCTAAGAAAAGAAGTGAGCAAATCAAACAAGTAGGAATACCATTTTGGATAGTATCCCATAAACCAATGGTTAACGCCTCCAAACTACTATATTGGAAGGAAGCGACATTTAACAATTTCAGAAAATTAGAGTGGTTGAGGAGTGAAATGTAAAGGCTATGTTATTAGAATTAAAGTACAAAATGGTTTATGTAGTAATTGTATACATTATTTAACACAAGTGGAATTTTCCCTTAATCATTCTTTTGGTTTCCATTTCATCTAAAGAGGAGCCCAGATGGTAATTTCCCCTATCCTGACCACGTTGCCACTTCATATGCCTTTGTATATCTTTAAAGATACTCCTTGTACTTTTATATTCATATGTTGTAGTGCAAGCAACACAACCAATATGTCTAACCCCAAAGCATATCAAACTGCAAGTGTAAAAGCTTAGGGGTTTATTTAATAGCACAGCAATGGACAAAGATGTGCAATTTCCAAAAAGTAGTTACTCTAATCCCAGCTGTTAGATATACAGGACCCCCTTTTCATATACGATTATTGAAAATAAGCCATAGGCTTGAAAAATGCATCTACTTGGGAATGACAGGTTTGTGTAATTGTACACCGCTTCAAGGCACCATCAGTACATTTCTAGCATGTATTGTTATCAATCAGAAATGAATTCTTCCATTTCTCTAGTTAATACAATGCACAGTAAGGTATGTAAAGTTCAGGATGGAATTTGTAAGGATCTTGAAATTCAGTTTTACCTTTCCATTGAAGCCAAAGATGTGGACTGCCAAAACTATGTGTTATAATATTATAAAGGACAGGTCATAATAATGGTTAATGTACATTCATAGGTGGTATGGTTTGAAGCTAAATTTATACTGCATTTTCAGCATATATTGTATTCCTGTAACGTAAAGTTATTTTTATTGTTAACATTTTTGCATGTTTCATCTACCATATACAGGGTTGACATTTCTCCTTGCACTAGTTAGCTGTATTTCATCCTTGCTGAATGAATGCTGAGATAAAATTAACTACTAGATAAGCCACCTAGAGACTGTGTTGTATTCGGTGAATCACTATCATTCTTAGTTGACTTGAAGACTTGCATTGATGTGAGCACAACCATCAACCAAGAAGCGAAGCATGTACAGGTGCATCTCAAAAAATTTGAATATCATGAAAAAGTTAATTTATTTCAGTAATTCAATTCAAAAAGTAAAACTAATATTTTATATAGATAGAGTGATATGTTTCAAGCATTTCTTTTTTTTAATTTTGATGATTATGGCTTACAGCTAAGGAAAACCCAAAATTCAGTATCGCAGAGAACTAGAATATTAAACCAGTAAAAAAAAAAGATTTTTAATACAGAAATGTTGGCTTACTGAAAAGTATTTCCATGTACAGTATAGCATGCACTCAACACTTGGTCGGGGCTCCTGTTGCATGAATTACAGCATCAATGCGGCGTGGCATGGAGGCGATCAGCCTATGGGTCAGCGTGGGAACAAGCCACTGTGAGGACGCACGCTCACTGCCAAGTGGGGGAGACAATCAGCGGGTGGGGCGGACTCGATGTCCGCCGGCCACCCATGATCGCTCTAGAGAGAGGCAGAACGGGGTCCTGCGAGTGTAAACAAAGCAGATCTTCGTTCTGTCAGGGGAGTTGAGTGAGATTTTCTGTTCCCAGTAAATGGGAACAATGATCTCTCTCCTTCTCCAGTCAGCCCAGGCCCATATGGTTAGAACCACATAGCAGGGAACACATTTAACCCCTTGATCACCTGTAGTGTTAACCCCTTCCCTTATATCAGTAGTGTAAACAAATGCGCAATCCTTCAAACATACACTGATCAGCGCCTATGGTGCATACAGTCACAACAATACTGCAATGTATAAAATTTGTGATAATAGTAATAAAAGCAGCCGTTTAGCTAAAAAGTCATTCACAAATTATACACATAAGAAAATCGCAATCTCAACCCATAAGAGTGTATAACAGCGCTTTCATAGTCCACATAATGAGTAGGTGCAAAGGTCAAGAGGCCACAGTGATAAAAGTGAAGCAGAGTATCTTTATAAATTAGACCCACCAACCACCAAGTGTCAGTCCACACCGCACGTGAGCCTTCCCCAGTGAAGTGCCTGCTTACCAGAGGTTTTCTTTAACACTGCACATATCACTGCTTGGCTGGTCTGCCTCTCATTGGTCACTCCTCGATATTGGTATGTACCCAATAAAATAAAAGCCTCACATAGCGTACTTCCGTTTCAAACCTTTATTGCACCCCCCACTTTAAAATCACACTTACAAGATTCACAGTAAAATACAGCGTATAGTAATATCCCTTGAAATCACATGGACGTCTCAGCGCTCCAACCGTCCTCACAGTACACAGATTCTGCGTTCCACGGTCCGGCCTGGAGCGCAAACTTCACGCACTGACGCGTTTCGTCATCACTACTTCTACGGAGGGCGTGACCCCACGGTCCATACCTCAGACTAAATCTCCACAGCAACTGGGAGGAAACAACGTCCCAACCTATCAGCAACCAGATGTCCTCCGGCCATTAGCTCACAGCTTAATAACCTATTAACACTCTTGCTTTATACAGCGTCATTACGGCGCTGCCATGACAATACTACAGTGACTACAATCGCCACTTCCAGCTTTTTAATTCAATAAAATGTAGCTAATATTACAGAGAACAGGACAGCTGGTTACCGATGGTCAAACTGTAAGATCTAATAACATAAATCATTATACATATGGGCATGAATATACTTCATCCCTTATTAAAAACAGATTTCCTCTTAAAACCAGATGATGAAACATCATAATAATAAAAAATCAGAACATAGTAAAATGCTTATAACTGCAGAACAGTGACGAAATAGCATGTCCTAATATTTTCCTCAGTATTTATCTATAAAGGGCTACACATAATCATAATAGATCTTTAATCTAAAAAGTTATAAATATAAATGATCTAATGGTCACATTGTCAATTTATGATCGTCCCACATCAATACGATTATATTCTTAAGGCATACATTCGATCATTAACGTCGAACAGAGCTATAGACTAACTCAAACCCTGATACCAAAAGAGTCTAAACACTCAAATCTGCGCTTAGTATGCTTTCATCAACAATAAAAATAATATTAAAAAAGAGTGGCAGCTGCCTAATGTAAACACAATTATTTAAATAGCACCATGAACTCAATGAGTCAAAAGACCCCAGAATAAATGGTCCCAGCAGCGCTCATATATGACTTATGAATAAACACAGTCTTTCTATTGAATGTGTGTAGTGCTCCCAATGGAATAAACATTAGTCCATTAAATGCTTCTGTACTGGGGAACAGGATCACGTCACAGCCTTTATCCTTCACCACACCACGTGAATAAACCGGGAGGTAAAGACCCCCCAATGTGGAAAGACTCACCAAAGGTAAATAACGTCAGCGCCTTATGTGAATGCCCTGCAATCAGATCCACTTCGATTTCAGATGATCATTAAGTGTATGGGAACCAGCCGATGATTGCCGTGCGGGATTACCTGACCCTCACCGAGCTCGGCCTGCACAGCACACACACAGCACAGCACAGCCTCCATGACAGAGCGGAGCATGCGCTATGAGCGCTGCTGGGACCATTTATTCTGGGGTCTTTTGACTCATTGAGTTCATGGTGCTATTTAAATATATTCTAGTTCTACCCCTTCCCTGCCAGTGACATTTATACAGTAATCAGTGGCAATTTTTAGCTCTGATCGCTGTATAAATGTCAAAAGTGTCCGATCTGTCACACCCAATGTCGCAGTTCCGCTAAAAATCTCTGATTACTAATAAAAAAAATAAATAAATAAAAACACCATGAATCTATTCCCTATTTTGTAGACGCTATAACTTTTGCTATATCTTTTGCACAAACCAATCAATATACGCTTATTGTGATTTTTTTTACCAAAAATATGTAGGAGAATATATAAATCGGCCTAAACTGATGAAGAAATTAATTTTTTTTACATTTTTTGTGGGATATTTATTATAGCAAAAAGTAAAAAATATTGATTTTTTTTCAAAATTGTCGCTCTTTTTTGTTCATAGCGCAAAAAATTAAAACCACAGAAGTGATCAAATACCACCAAAAGAAAGCTCTATTTGTGCGAAAAAAAAAGGACGCCCGTTGCCCCCTGGGGGGTTGTGCCTTGGAGTCAACCTACAAAATGTAAGTATGGGGTAACCATGTTGTGGCCCCCTGCTTAATCTACCACCATTACCTACTCTGTTTACAGATACGTCACATCTACTCCTGAGGAAGCGAGCAGAGCTCGCAAAACGCGTCGAGAGATATAGATGCATACGTATATATTTACCATTACTGTACTCCTTATTACATCCATTTATGAATATGACTTTAAGACGTTGTACCAGGTTGCTGTTTATGACTATTACATGTATGTTCATGCAATACTATGCCACTTTTGCCAATAAAATTGGTTCAACTTTATACTCTTGTGTGTTGACCTTATGCATCCCTCACTCAAAGTCCCATGGGGCATTTAATCATTTTGTTTGGGTACAGCGCCACATGGCCTCGCAATTGTCAGTTAAATCCACACAGTGCCATATCGCAAAAAATGGCTTGGTCAGGAAGTGGGTAAATCCTTCCAGGGCTGAAGTGGTTAAACCAGGTATTGGTCATTTTGGCAGTGTGGGCAGGTGCCAAGTCCTGCTGGAAAATGAAATCAGCATCTCCATAAAGCTAGTCAGCAGAGGGAAGCATAAAGTGCTCTAGAGTTTCCTGGTAGAGGGCTGCGCTGACTTTCGACTTGATAAAACACAGTGGACCAACACCAGCAGATGACATGGCTCCCCAAATCACTGACTGTGGAAACTTCACACTGGACCTCATGCAACTTGGATTCTGTGCCCCCCCCCCCCCCCCACACACACACACACACTCTTCCTCCAGACTCTGGGATCTTGATTTCCAAATAAAATGCAAAATTTTCCACAGTTAGTGATGATTCAGGAAGCAAAAATATACAGACAGTCCATTTCTGGAGTAGTCAATCCCTAGATCAACTCCTCTCAAATGGGTTGGCTGAATTTCGATCCTTGTATGGCCAGCTTAAGGTGCAACCTGCCTAGAACCTGTCCCTGCCACTGTGACACTGTCTAGTTGCTTAGGCGCTTGAAATGTCCTCCATCAACATTGCAACATTCCTGGATCTTGTCCTCGACACTGTGATACATGGTAATGCACAAATTCTGGTTCACATCAATTTTTATAAATACTTGTGAGGTGAACTCCTTCAAATCGTCCACTGTGTGGAGCTATCCTCCAAAAAAGAAGTCTATAGGAGTAAGGTCAGGTGAACAGTGTATCAAAGAATAAAAAAAATATAGCGCTACCAAAACACTATACCATGTGAATATAAATAAAGCTGCTGACACAACAAACTTCCCAAATTGCTAATATGAACTTGTAACCATTTTGGCCTGCCATGCATATCTGCCACAGTTTGTGGCTCTGTTCGTTGTTTCCCTTGCTACAACACAGATGTCCCACTCTTCATGTTGCGTAATACAAAATAAATGTAATTCCTAAAAGAGCAAGACTTCCCCCTATTGGGGGGTACTCAGTACAAGATTCAACAAATACATAGGAAAACAAGCGACTTAGTTCTGCTAAATGGAAAATCAGTCTGCATCAGGGGTGACCAACCTGCAGCCCAAGGTGGCTATGAATGGGGCCCAACACAAAATTGTAAACTTACTTAAAAATGTTGATTTTTTTAAAAAATGTTTTGTATTTTGTAAAAATGTGTTTACACATAGCAAACACAAGCAGCCGAAAAAAAAATTGACAGTCTTTTTACTGGACTTTTATAAGTTTTATCTTCCCAAAGAAAAATATCCCACTCTTCAATATCACACCTTATTCATTTCATCAGTTTTTGGCAGCACCTATATTTCTGAGCAACTATTTTCAAGAATGAGGCACACAAAGGGCAAAATTAGAACAAAAATATCTAACGAGGACCTTGAGAATTCATTGGGAATTGCTACTACATCGATCAAACCAGATATTGAAATGTTAAGTTATCAAAAACAGTGTCACACATGACACTAGTTTCATGTTGCCCCCTTTTACTTTTATAATAAAAACTAATACAAAAAAAAATTAAGTTTTATTACATACAAAAAAATGGACCCCTGGGGCGGGACTTTATAGGCAGTATAGACAGTATCCAAGTAAAAGAGCCCTAAGCCCTTTGACGCTGAGCCTGGTTGCTTGCTGAGCTGCATTTTTCATCTAGGGTGGATTTGCACCATCACATTCAGAACGCCAGGCTCTTTCATCCAGGCAATCGGCTTTGTACCTGCAGGCCACTTCTCCTTCTGACCTCAGTGTCTCTGAGGTTGCACATTCTGTATGGGATGGGCCCCACTTTGAGGTCCTCCCCATCTTTTCCAGTCAATGCATACTGGTATTTGTCAGCCATGAGTGGGGTGTAAAGAAATCTGTAGGACCGTGTTTTTAATTTGGCATGGAAATAGTGTATACACATATACTGGAATGTTTATGCATGATTCCTCTCTTATCCTTTGAAGAAGGAGATTGACTCTGAAACATGTTGGGTTGAGGATGTCACTGACTCGGCTGTTGATACAATTTTCCAGTGTTGTTTTAATATATTTTTTGCCATGCCTTTCTATACGCTTTATATGTGTCATTTTTAATATATGAAAATAATAACCAGAATTTTTTACTTAAATACTGTCTATCGTGCCTATAAAGTCCCACCCCAGGGGTACATTTTGTTGTATTCAAAGTAAGGGACGTTGGCACATCTATGAGTGGACATTACCAATCGTTCTTTCTTTTATTACTCAGATAGGTACATTAAATATATCAGTGATCGTTCACTTGTGATCTGCCCGACTTATCAGCTATTCGTATTGTTAGTGATTTTATGTGTGGTCCAAGACAATTCCTTTTCTTTCAATGTGGCCCAGGAAGGTCAAAAGGTTGGACACCCCTGGTCTAAATGCAAAATCAGTCTTTCATGGCCCACAAGTGGTAACATGTACGTAACAACACAATAGAGAGATAGATAGATAGATAGATAGATAGATAGATAGATAGATAGATAGATAGATAGATAGATAGATAGTTGGTTGTATCTTTTAAAAACAAGGTAATTTATTTTTTCATTCATATTCTGTAAGTGTTCCTTGGGTTTCTTAAAGCTTGGAAACTGAACTCTAACAAGTTACTCATAATTATCCCGAAGCTGTAAATCAAGCATGTAATCACACACTATATTATGGGGACTTAAGGCTGAAATTATGATGGATAATATAAACAAGGATGATTCATGTGACACATGTAATTCTCAGCCTTGATATCAGAGAATGGCTGAAGACCTTGACAAAACGAGTCTTGTGATAAAAAAACACACTGTTTTTCCAGTACGCTGACTGACCTTTTTGCTTACAAAGACATAGATTTCAGCAATCATCAGCAAAACATGAAAAATAAATCCAGGCTTGGCTCAGAAGGGACAGCTGAACAATGGATGCCAGACATTTACACTTCCTCTTATTCATGGCAGTTGAAACCACAGCGGGGAGCAGATTTATGGGTCCTAAAGACTATTCCTATAAAGAAAAGGTGTATGCGTTTGAACTGTGCTTGTTCTCTAGTGAAGAAGCATTAGAGAAAAAAAGATGAGTAGACACATAGATTGATGTATATCAAAAATCTTTGTAATAGTTATGCTTCTCATCTTTTTGTTGTTCCTGTATATACACTACCATGTATTTCTTAAAGTATTTTAACAAAAGGGCATCTAGCACATGGGCAGAAGTAAAATAGAACAGCCCAACCAAGGCTGTCTGTAGACAGTCAAAGCCCCTGATGCGACTGAACTCAAAAATGATCAGTTTACACAAGCTGTCACCACATTTATTTCCATTTCTGTGGAATGGTACATTCCATCCCTTACAACAGTCAGCATAGGGATAATTTCTGATTGGTTGCTATAGATACTGCACTTTTTTAATTGCTATTTTGCCTTTTTAAGCAGAAGTAAACCCATCAATTTAACCATTTCCCAAAATGGTGGTATTCAAGGCATTCTTTTAACTGAACTGCCAAGCAATCAAAAGGTGTCATAATTGATCACATGCAACACCATGGTAACTGCAGATCAGAGTATAAGATGGCAGCTCCCTTGGCTGTAAAGGATAGGAGGGTTTAGTTCTACTGTAAAAAAGTCAGTATAGGCAGTTTGTTTAAAATCATGCTAAAATAGGTCAAGAGAAACTAAACCAAAGTGCACTGTACCTATTTTCTGCAAGAGCAACATTATTTAACTTGTATTAAAAAATGAAGCCCTCCATAAAAATACTTAACAAGTACCCCTCTTGGAAGGTTCAACATAGCCAAGTTATTAAAGATCATTATTTTTCAAACAATTTATGTTTTTCCTAAAATTTTAATTTGCTCAAATTGTGAAGGGCTATAGTCATTTTATCTCAAGGAGCTAAAGTACCCGCAAACACCATTTAGAAGTTCTCCCCCGGGGATTAGGGCCCCTTTCACATGGACAATGTCAGGCAGCAAAAACAGGCAGTCGAGGAGCATTTTTAATTCATTTCAGCTACCTGTCAAAACCAGAAGTGGACACCAGACAGCTCTATACACATTGCCATAGACATGAAGCTGTGCTTTGTGGCGCGGCAACAAAACAGGGCATGTTGTGTTCAGCAGGTGATACTGTGGGGTTGATTTACTAAAGGCAAATAGAATGTGCACTTTGGAAAGTGCAGTTGCGCCAGAGCGTAGTAAATGAGGTAAAGCTTCACTTTGCAAAGAATACCCAATCACATGCAAGGAAAATTTAAAAAGCAGCGTTTTGCTTGCACATGCTTGGATGAAGAAAGTCAGCAGAGCTTTCAATGTGAAATCCCTCTTCAAATAGGCATATGGCAGGCAGCATATCCCTTCCTGATTGCTTGCTAACCAGTCATTGCTATCAACACAATCCACCACAAATCTTGAATCAGCAGCTAGGCCCATGTGAAAAGGCCTAACAGCCTGTCACCCACAGCAATTACAATGAATTCCAAATGAAACCTAAATCACTAAAATCTCATATAAGCTATAAACTTATTAATTATAAATCATAATTCCACTGCATTAAACAAATATATTTTTTCCGCTAAAACAAATAGTGAATCAAATATTCTTCCACAAAAAAAACATGCTACTGCCCCTTTAAAAAAAAATTAAAAATAAAGTGTCTGTAAAAGCAAAATATATACAAACATTAGGTTGTGCTACACATCATATCCTCTTACAAAATATTTTTAAAGTAAAATAAGTGACCAAAGAAACATAAATAGTCCCAAAAAAAGCACATAAATGTATGCTAAAAAGTCACCAATAGTGTCTATCTTCAATGATAAATATCAATCTCCATGCAGTGCTTGTGACAACTACTCTCACAGTGCAGTTTGAAAGAACTCACCAAAAATCAATGCCTCACATCAAAGATGATTGGCATATAATGCTTTAAATAGGAAGTAAACCCGGATGGGTTTTTCTTCTTTTTTGTTCCCCTGCAAAGTAAAAGCAATTATGTGATACTTACCTGCAAACGAAGCCCGCGCCGTCCCAGCTGCAGGCCGCATCCATGTGCGGACTCTGGTTCTGTGACTGGCTGGAGCCGTGTGACATCATTCCTGTGTGGGAGCCACCAGTCACGGCACCTGCTCCTGAAGAAACGGCATGAGGGGTCGTTTCTTCACAGCGCATGCACCAATGACATCATCGGCGCAGTATACAGTAAGTATCTCCTAAACGACGCACGTGCGGGAGATATTTACAGTACCTATAGGTTAGCCTTTTTATAGTCTTACCTATAGGTAAAACTTACACAGGGGGGTTTACAACCACTTTAAATGATGAAAATCAGCTCCCAGCTTTACCAAGATCCTCCTGCTTTAGGCATTCACATCTCCTTATAGACTCTCCATCCAACACTTGCCCATAAAAAAAGAAAGATTTACAATAGTGCAGTAACATAACAACAACTAATTTATTTTAAAACCCTTAAAACCACACACATATAGAACATTGCCTTCTATGAAACACTCATCCATCAGCTTCCCGTATCACAGCTGGGTTCCCAGCATCTCACCACCTTGCGGCTCTACTAAACAAGCACTGCATCACTTCTGGGTTATCGTGCTTGCGCAACATCCGATTCAGCATGCGGTAGCACCCTGACATGTTTCGTCAGTGCGGATTTCCTCATAGGGCACACAGTTATGTGTTTTTTTGGTACTGTTTGTTTTTTTTTTTCCTATTTGTTTTTTTCCCTACTGTAATTGTATTTGTCATGGTGTTATTTAGAGGGGGAGTAGTCGTCCAGCTTTGTCTGGATGGGCAGAGTGTAATTTTTGGTTATTGTATTTTAGCCAGGATGGCTTCATATTTTCATTAAAAGTTTCTGGTTATTATATTATCAGGTTACCCCTTAAATGACACCATGGCCATTGTTTAAAATTGCCAAAATGAATAAATACTTTAAATTATTTATGGTTATGTCTCTTTTATTTCCTACTATCCCTTTGTGCTAGCCCATGTTTGTATATAACATATTAAAATGGTTGTCAACTCGTGACAACCAATTTAACCTACAGGTAATCCTATAATAAGGCTTACCTGTAGGTGCCCTGCATATCTCCCAAACCTGCACGGTTCAGGAGATATGCAGTGTACGAGATGATGCCAACGTCATTTCGGCACATGCACAGTAAAGAAACGGCCTTCGTGCTGTTTCTTCACTGTAATCGTGCCGTGACTGGCGGCTCCCGCGAGCATGACATCACGCGACACCGTCACAGAGCCGGAGATCGCAGGCCCCGGAAGGAAGAGGGGCAGAAGATGGATGCTGCCAGCACAGGAGACAGCACTGGACGTCGCAGGCTTCGTTTGCAGGTAAGTGGCACATAATGGGCTACTATGCGATGCATAGTAGCACATTATGCATCTACTTCGCAGGGGAATACAGAGGAAGTAAACCCAATCTGGGTTTAGTTCCTCTTTAATATTGTTTCAAAAGCTTAATATTTTTAAATTTGCAGCTTTCATTAAAACTAAAAAGCTAGTAATCCTGCCATGAAGGTCTGTGATCAGACACTTGCTATGATAGGTCTGGTGTCTGCCAGTGGGGCTCCTATGCTGTCTCCCTGTTACATGCCCACTGATAGCAACTATAACCTGTTGTGCCCGCACACACTGTGCAGGCAAGGCCAACTGTGACTATCAGAAACATAGTCCTAAAAAACTATGTGCAACTAGCCAAGGCTGGTGTAAGTGCATGTAGGTAGGAAGTTGCTGAAACAGTCAGAGGATGATCAACAGCACTGAGATGCCAATACAGATAAAAAGTGATTTTTTTTTCTTTATGGAAGAAAAACAAATCACAGATGTTTAAGATACACACTGGAGAATACAGTAAAATAATTATGTCACTTTTATGGCAGTTGTTTTCTTTAAAACTACCTGCACTTAATTCAAGCAAGCATTTGCGCCAGTTTCAGTAACATCAGTAACATTACCGACACTGGCAATAAATTCAGGTAGTTCTAACTCTCGCCACTTTAGAAAAATAGGGCTATGGCAGTACAGATTCTTAAAGAATTGCTGCCACTTTGCAGATTAGGAAGCTGGTGGTAATTAAGACCAGATCTAACAGCAGTGGGCAGACTTAAAAAGTCGCTGTTTGACTGCATATTGGCTATAGATCCGCCCACTTCCTTGCACTGTCAATCAAAACGTAAATGACCTGATGGGGAACTAGTCTCAATTCCCTATCAGACTCCACTTACTTCACTGCAAAAATCCTTAGGCACAGTATGTGCCCGCCTGTGTGGCGGACACAGTGCTGGGAAAGGAGTGTAAGTGTCATCCACTTAAGCTAAGAATCTCAATATGTGTCCATTTTGCAGAGTGCTGTTTTTTGGGGTTTTTTTTGATGTACAGATCTAGATGAAAACCGAAAATAACTGGGAAAATAACCAGGCAAGAAAAAAACTGAAATATTCACTTGAAGCATAGGTTTTTGTGAATCCTGTTACTCTCTTCTTACACTGGGGTTAAATAAAGACACACATATTGTACTACTAGGAAACTACAAATACATCCTAGTTCAAATTTACTAACCACTACAGCCCTGGGAGGATTTGCCCCATTCCTGACCAGGCCATTTTTTGGCACTGCGTCACTTAAACTGCGCGGTCATGCGACGTTGTACCCAAACAAAACTAACGACCTTTTCTTCCCACAAATAGAGATTTCTTTTGGTGGTATTTGATCACCTCTGCGTTACTTACTTACTGATCATCGCTATAAACAAAAAAGGCAGAAAATTTTAAAAAATTATTTTTTTTTTTTACTTTCTGCTATAATACATATCCAAAAATATATATATATATATATATAAAAAAAAATGTATTCATCAGTTTGGGTCAATATATTTTTTTCTACATATTTTAGGTGGAAAAAAAAAATTGCAATAGGCGTATTTTGATTGGTTTGCGCAAAAGTTGTCACATCTACAAAATATGGGATAGATTTATGGACTTTTTTTTATTTTTATTTTTTTTACTGGTAATGGTGGCAATCTGCAATTTTTTGCGGGACTGCGAAATTGTGGCGGACACATCTAACCCCAAATGACATTATTACATTGATCAGTGCTATAAAAATGCATTGATCAATGTATAAATGACACTGGCAGGGAAGGGGTTAACACTAGGGGGAGGAGGGCGATTAAGGGGATAACTGTGTTCCCTAGGTGTGTTCTTACTGTAGGGGGGATGGGCTGCCAGGGACATGACCAAGATCACTGTTCCCAATGACTGGGAACAGTAGATCACTGTCATGTCCCCTGTCAGAACAGGGATCCGTCTTGTTTACATTGGCAGATCCCCGTTCTACCTCTGTACAGAGCGATCGCTGGCGGACATCGAGTCCACGGGATCCGTGGGCGCGCACGCGCCCGTAATCCCACATGCACGGACGTCGTACAGGTACATCGGTTCGCACGGGAGAGCCAACATGCCGCCGTATAATGATGGCGGCTGGTCGGCAAGTGGTTAATATCCATGGGAAACAGAAGCAAACAGTTTTCCATTTTGATTTTTTGAATGATTATTACCAGTGAGCAATGAATCAATTATTGAAACTGGCAAATCAATGAACTACTAATTTTTATAAAACTTTTAAATGTATGCATGCATTCTCAGTATGTAGAGAATTATTGGTACAAATATCTACACTGTCAACGAGTATATTAATTCATTGAAAATATATATTGAAAAAAAAATAACAGATTTTGTAGGCTAGGCTACTTCAGAGCATTTATTATGGTATTCACACACATCTCTGTGCAGCTACTGAGTGATCAATGTGTTCTGTCTTAAAATTGTCACATAGCGGGCACACCCTACTGTGTTTTGTTCAGTAACTGCAGGCTGCTGCAAAGAAAACCTAAGTATATCTCTAAGTTTGGACTGTGGTTGACTTACTAAAGGAAAATAGACTGTTAAGTTTTCAAAGGAATTTTTCCCAGAGCTTTGTAAATGTGGTGCAATTTCACGTTTAAAAAAATAACCCAATCATGTGCAAGGAAAATAATAACAAAACAAAAAAACAGCCTTGCTAGCACATGGTTGGATGATGGAAGTCAGCAGGACGTCACCTCATTCACTAAGCTCTGGGGAAAATTCCAATACTAGATGCAACTTCCCTTGCAAAGGGTACAGTCTATTTGCCTTTAGTAAATCAAACTGAGTGATTTGTGACAGAAAATGACAAAAAAATAAAAAAATAAAATAAAAAAAAATACAGAGCATTTTAATTTCTCACTTCATTCCAACAATTGCAGCTCAATCTCTAAACATACAGCAAAAAACTCACAAACCCAAGTTACAATATAAATGATCATTATAAAATAAATTAGCTTTTAGATGTTCGCCATATCCTAACTTAAGAGAAAAATGTAGACTAAAAGGAAAGAACTGTAGTAGGAACAGAAAGAGAATTCAATCCTATACCGCTTGTAGATTTTCGATTAAATAAAATATTACTAGTAAATATAACATTGAACCCAAACACTCAAAAAACGACATACAAATCTCTAACTCGACGTTAACAACCTTACTTCACTCTTTAATTTTACGAGACATAAAAAAAAATAAAATAAAAAAATAAAAAAACAGTAAAAGACAGTGTTTAGTGAGTCAAACTAAATGATTTCCGTTTATCTGACATGGGAAACGTTCCCTTCAACGTAGATCATAACCTTAAAAGGGGTCTCGAATCACTTACTCCACTGCAGGACGACTGAAGGTAGTAGGTTGGTACACGATCGTTCCGACAA
>BLSH010247668.1:1770631-1798010 GCA_018402905.1 Glandirana rugosa
AATAGAAGAGTCTACCATTTCGACGGGTAAGGAGAACCGTTTTTCGAAAAAACGTGCAGTTCATGCAAGACAGCCCAAGAATTTCCAGGAACTGGAAGCTTTTTGCCAAGAGGAATGGGCAGCTTTACCATCTGAGAAGATAAAGAGCCTCATCCACAAAAGACTTCAAGCTATCATTGATGTTAAAGGGGGCAATAAACAATATTAAGAACTGGGGTATGTAAACTTTTGATTAGGGTCATTTGGGTAGTTTCTGTTGTCATTATGATTTAAAAAGAGTAAACACAGTTTATTGATAATGAATGGCTTCAGCCAAACACTAACCATGAGTGAAAGAAACGTTTTTGTGTTATTCCTATCCTCTGAAAAATGGCCAAGAAATCATAAATTCTGCCAGGGTATGTAAACTTATATGCACAACTGTGTATATATATATATATATATATATATATATATATATATATATATATATAATGAAGATGGGACACCTCTCCCGTGTCTTTCACTTCCTTTAGAAATTCACATCCCGTACTCCTGCTTCCACCAGATATGTAACAAAAAATTGGAGATGCTATCTCAGCTTCTGTTCAAAAGAATTTTACTTCAATCTTCATGCATATACAAATACGACTGCAGAGTTTTGGACAGGAACACCATCCCATCCTTCATCAACTTGATGAAGGACAGAGTTGATGTCCGAAACTGTGCATCTCCAATTATTTGTTTTATATATATATATTTTTTTTTACACATACACACACACACATACACACAGATATACATACATACACATACACACGCATGTATATATATATATATATATATACATACACAAACATAGATACATACATACATACATACACACACTCCCACACAGTACAGCATTTTTAATTTATAATTTAACATAATTGACACTTATCTGAACCTCTTTTTTCCATTTGTAAAAATAGCCCTTGAATTATAAAGGGTGGTCCCACTGCACATCCCAATTCCATTCTAAAATCCGTATAAACAGAAATATTCAGAATGCCACTGCTGACTACATTCTCCACCCTCTGACAGTTTTGATGGACAGCTGGGTTTGTAAAAAGTTTAAATGGTCCTGAAAGTGACATGTGACTCTTGATTAAGATATAGTATATGTTCCATAATGTGCAAATGCTTCACAAAAATGTGAATGTCTTCACACATGCTCTGTTTGGAACAGTTTTTTGATTATTTATGAAGTGGAAAAGCACGGGACATTTTTTGAGTGAAATTGCACTTTATATTGGCTGCAATATTTAGCACACATGAGCTTTATATTTTATGAACTATATATTGATGCAAGTTATGAAATTATTTATTGAGAAGTGATAGCATTGTCTTATTAATTTTTAGGTTTCTTTGATGATCAAATCATATAGATAGCAGCTGCAAGTTATTATTAAAAAAAAAAAAGTTTTGAGAATGACACAAGTATTAATATTCACAAAGGTTGCTGCCTCCGTCTTTATGATGGCAATTTGCATATATTCCAGAATGTTATGAAGAGCGATCAGATGAATTGCAATTAATTGCAAAGTCCCTCTTTGCCATGAAAATAAACTTAATCCCATAAAAAACATTTCTACTGCATTTGTGATAAAGACTTCTTCACGGCGCCAAAGAAAGTCCAGCAATCACCAGGACCATCTCCTACAGTTGATTCAGCTGCGGGATCGGGGCACCGCCAGTGCAGAGCTTGCTCAGGAATGGCAGTAGGCAGGTGTGAGTACATCTGCACACACAGTGAGGTGAAGGCTTTTGGAGGATGGCCTGGTGTCAAGAAGGGCAGCAAAGAAGCCACTTCTCTTCAGTAAAAAACATCAGGGACAGACTGATATTCTGCAAAAGGTACAGGGATTGGACTGCTGAGGACTATGGTAAAGTAATTTTCTCTGATGAATCCCCTTTCTGATTGTTTGGGGCAATCAGAATAAAACTTGTGCAGAGAAGAAAAGGTGAGCGCTACCATCAGTCCTGTGTCATGCCAACAGTAAAGCATCCTGAGACCATTCATGTGTGGGGTTGCTTCTCAGCCAAGGGAGTGGGCTCACTCACCATTTTGCCTAAGATCACAGCCATGAATAAAGAATGTTACAAAAACATCCTACAAGAGTAACTTCTCCCAACCATCCAAGAACAGTTTGATGACGACCAATGCCTTTTCCAGCATGATGGAGCACATCGCCAAAAGGCAAAAGCAATAACCAAGTGGCTTGGGGAACAAAGCATCAAAATTCTGGGTCCATGGCCAGGAAACTCCCCAGACCTTACTCCTATTGAGAACTTGTGGTCAATCCTCAAGGGGTGGGTGAACAAATAAACCCCACAAATTCTGGCAAACTCCAAGCATTGATTATGCAGGAATGGGCTGCCATCAGTCAGGATGTGGTCCATTAGTTGATTAACAGCTTGTCAGGGCGAATTGCAGATGTCTTGAAAGAGAAGGGTCAACACTGCAAATATTGAATCTTTAAATAAACCTAAAGATTGAACAAATCTCCCTACATACGTTTTACATGTATATCTGCTGTGTTCAGCTTTATATATTCTTTAGAAAATATACATCATATTACAGATTTTCTCTTCCTGTTCAGCACTGGGAGTGGATTATTGGCATACAGCCTAGATAGTACACACCCCCACTCCACATTGGCAAAGGAAGGAAGTAATGTGCAGAGCTCTGCTGTGAGAAGGCAAGCTGTCTGTGAATGCATTTATAGCAACCTTCCACGATACAAATTTCAGGCTGCTTTTACCTTCTGTGTTGGAGAACTTGTCAGAAGTTATCAGGCTGATAACAGACCTACAGAGCAGGAGAAAGCCACAGGACTCAGAGTTTTGGGATAACAAAACACTACAGATAGATGTGCCCAGTTCAAGTGTAATGAATCGGGTTTACATGCACTTTAAAAGAGAAGTAAAGGATTTCTTTTTATTGCAGTTTTATACTTACCTCAGTGGATGCAGCATCAGTCTGATGCTGCATCTGTCCCCCGGTGCCTCTGCACTGAGAACCAAGCAATCGAACACCGCCAATCACTCGGTTTTCAGAGCTCCACGAGCAGAGAGCTCTAGACTGTCAGTCACAGCTCTCTGCTCTTCTCCCTCCTCGCTCACTGGAGCGCTGGGCTGTGGAGGGGTGGAGCGGCCGTCTCCGGCTCTCAGCAGCTCACTGAGAGGCTGAGCAGGGTGCGAGACCAGGCACCTGGCGGATCCAGACTATGTAGGCGGGATGAGGCAGTGCCTAGACTGACATTGGTGATGTCAGCAGAGAGTGGATTTCAGTCCGTTCTCAGGTAAAAACGGGTCACAGGAGTGCAAGACGACTTGCACTCCTGTGATCCATAGGAGAAGTATAGCCAAACGAGCTTTGGCTATACTTTTCCTTTAATGTAATTTTCAATAAAAGCCTTAGACACTCCTGAAATGCTTGTAATTATACTTCAGTATACCATAGTAACATCTGACAAAAAGAGCTAAAAACACTGAAGCAGCAGACTTTGTGAAAATTAATATTTGTGGCATTCTCAAAACTTTTGGCCAGGGCTGTACCTGAAACATAGACAAGTTCTTCTAATTCTGCATGCTGATTAAGCATATATGTTTATTCATAAGAATAAAAAAGAAACCTTCAAACCAAATCCAATTTTTTTTTCACTTTCAAAAGTTTACTCCATTATACCATAAGAAATCATGCTCAAAGGGATGTCATCATGACAGTTATTGTTATGCCCAAGCTCATCGTTATTTTGTCTTCCATTTCAGATGTTTTACAGATCCTCAGACTATTTATCTGTCTTGGTTAATTATACTTAAAATACTGTGTGTGTGAACAGCGTATATACACAATATCTCACAAAAGTGAGTACACCCCTCACATTTTAAAAAAAATATTTTAATATATTTTTTCTTGTGACAACACTGAAAAAATGACACTTTGCTACAATGTAAAGTAGTGAATGTACAGCATGTATAACAGTGTAAATTTGCTGTCCCCTCAAAATAACTCAACACACAGCCATTAATGTCTAAACCCATTAGCCATTTTCCCTCCCCGGTGTCATGTGACTCGTTAGTGTTACAAGGTCTTAGGTGTGAATGGGAGCAGGTGTGTTAAATTTGGTGTTATCACTCTCAATCTCTCATACTGGTCACTGGAAGTTCAACATGGTACCCCATGGCAAAGAACTCTCTGAGGATCTGAAAAAAATAATTGTTGCTCTACATAAAGATGGCCTAGGCTATAAGAAGATTGCCAAGACTGTGAAACTGAGCTGCAGCACGGTGGATAAGACCATACAGCGGTTTAACAGGAGAGGTTCCACTCAGAACAGGCCTCGCCATAGCTGACCAAAGAAGTTGAGTGCACATGCTCAGCATCATATCCAGAGGTTGCCTTTGGGAAATAGACGTATGAGTGCTGCCAGCATTGCTGCAGAGGTTGAAGGGGTGGTGGGTCGGCCTGTCAGTGCTCAGACCATACGCCGTACACTGCATTAAATTGGTCTGCATGGCTGTCGTCCCAGAAGGAAGCCTCTTCTAAAGATGATGCACAAGAAAGCCCACAAACAGTTTGCTGAAGACAAGCAGACTAAGGACATGGATTACTGGAACCATGTCCTGTGGTCTGATGAGACCAAGATAAACTTATTTGGTTCAGATGGTGTCAAGCGTGTGTGGCGGCAACCAGGTGAGGAGTACAAAGACAAATGTGTCTTGCCTACAGTCAAGCATGGTGGTGGGAGTGTCATGGTCTGGGGCTGCAGTGTAAAGGTAAGGCAGTGCTGGAAAATAATGGTGGCCACACAAAATATTGTCCAATTTAGACATTTTCACTTTGGGGTGCTCTCACTTTTGTTGCCAGCAGTTTAGGCATTAATGGCTGTGTGTTGAGTTATTTTGAGGGGGCAGAAAATTTACACTGTTATACAAGCTGTACACTGACTACTTTACATTGTAGCAAAGTGTGCTTTCTTCAGTGTTGCCACGTGAAAAGATATAATAAAATATTTACAAAAATGTGAGGGGTGTACTCACTTTTGTGAGATACTGTATACTGGGACATTAGCTTGTGGGGTACACTAAACAAAGAGATTCCTCTCTATACAGTGTGGGGCTATCCCAGACACCCACAAAACATAAGCATATTGCAAACCTTGTTTTTAGAGTCTAAATTAGCACACAGAGCTCTCTCAGCTTTCTCTCTCTGAGATCCAGGATCAAGTTCAAATGAGATCTCTTCCTGATCATTAAATGCAGGTGGAGAGGGGTTTGAATGGACCAGAAATTCCGAGCTGGGACCAGCTCTGCCACGGTGGCCGGCAAAACCCGGGTTGGATTCCCGCTAGTCACCTCAAAATGATCGCATGTGAGGCGACAAGTATCGCCCATCCATTGTGGTGCCTCGCATAACATCACAATACATATACACACACACTCTCACACGCCACTTTATTAGGTACACCTTGCTAGTACCGGGTTGGACTCTCTTTTGCCTTCAAAACTGCCTTAATTCTTTGTGGCACAGATTCAACAAGGTGTTGGAAACATTGCTCAGATATTTTGGTCCATATTGACATGATAGCATCATGCAGTTGCTGCAGGTTTGTCGGCTGCACATCCATGATGAGAATCTCCCGTTCCACCACATGCCAAAGGTGCTCTATTGGATTGAGATCTGGTGACTGTGGAGGCCATTAGAGAACAGTGAACTCATTGTCATTTCCAAGAAACCAGTGGTGAGATGATTTCAGTTTTGTGACATGGTGCATTATCCTGCTGGAAGGAGCCATCAGAAGATGGGTACACTGTAGTCATAAAGAGATGGACATGGACAGCAACAATCCTCAGGTAGGCTGTGGCATTTAAACGATGCTCAGTTGATACTAAAGGGGTCCAAAGTGTGCCAAGAAAATATCCCCCACACCATTACATCACCACCACCACCACTGATACAAGGCAGGATGGATCCATGCTTTCATTTTGTTTACGCCAAATTCTGACACTACAATCTGAATGTCGCAGCTGAAATTGAGACTTATCAGATCAGGCAACAGTTTTCCAATCTTAGATTGTCCAATTTGGGTGAGCCTGTGTGAATTGTAGCCTCAGTTTACTGTTTTTAGCTGACAGGAGTAGCACCCAGTGTGATCTTCTGCTGCAACGTTTGATATGTTGTGCATTCAGAGATAGTATTCTGCATACCGTGGTTGTAACAAGTGCTTATTTTAGTTACTGTTGCCTTTTCATCATCTCTGTCCATACTTCTCTGACATCAACAAGGCATTTCCATCCACACATCTGCCGCTCACTGGATATTTTCTCTTTTTCTGAGCATTCTCTATAAACCCTAGCCACCTCCCGCCCACAGGACGTCCATGGGCATCCTGGGCTTTGAGTGGTGATATCTGAATGGTACCAACAACTGCAGGCACCATTCAGATATCATTTTTTGTGGCAGGCGATTCCCTGCACCATAAGAACGATCATAGCGGCAGTTCAGCCACTTGATCATTCTTATAGGCAACGGGAGGGTACACCCCTCCTCCCGCTGCCATTCGGTGCTTCTCCCGGGCCGCCCGTACGATTGGCAACCCGGAAACGGAATCGGACGCCGCTGGAAGTTGATCAGAGAGGTGACTGGTGACCATCTGGTCACCAGTCATCTCTATGATCCTCGGAGGCCCGGGCGCGACGTTATGACATCACGCCCGGGCCGGCTTTAGTAAACAAAGCCGTGATCGCGGCTGGAAAGGCCGGGATCATAATTTTTTTTTTGATCTTGGTCTTTCCAGCCTGGAGGAGAGATGTGGGGTCTTATAGACACCACATCTCTCCATAAAGAGGACCTGGCACGCACATTCTTGTAATAAGACTAAAAGTGAGCAAAAAAAAACAAAAAACGGAGAGACAGTGTAAAAATAAAAAAATAAAAGTAAAATACCAGTCATCTCTATGATCCTCGGAGGCCCGGGCGCGACGTTATGACATCACGCCCGGGCCGGCTTTAGTAAACAAAGCCGTGATCGCGGCTGGAAAGGCCGGGATCATAATTTTTTTTTTGATCTTGGTCTTTCCAGCCTGGAGGAGAGATGTGGGGTCTTATAGACACCACATCTCTCCATAAAGAGGACCTGGCACGCACATTCTTGTAATAAGACTAAAAGTGAGCAAAAAAAAACAAAAAACGGAGAGACAGTGTAAAAATAAAAAAATAAAAGTAAAATACCAGTCATCTCTATGATCCTCGGAGGCCCGGGCGCGACGTTATGACATCACGCCCGGGCCGGCTTTAGTAAACAAAGCCGTGATCGCGGCTGGAAAGGCCGGGATCATAATTTTTTTTTTGATCTTGGTCTTTCCAGCCTGGAGGAGAGATGTGGGGTCTTATAGACCCCACATCTCTCCATAAAGAGGACCTGGCACACACATTCTTGTAATAGGACTAAAAGTGAGCAAAAAAAAAAAAAAAATGGAGAGACAGTTTAAAAATAAAAAATAAAAGTAAAATAAATAATAATAATAAAAAAAAATTAAAGTGCTCCCGTCCTCGCATGCTCGGGCATAGAAATTAATGCATATGTAAGCCCCGCCCACATATGTAACCGCTGTTCAAACCACACATGTGAGGTATCGCCGCGTGCGTTAGAGCAATAGCAGCAATTCTAGCAGTAGACCTCCTCTGTAACTCTAAATATGTAGCCTGTAAAAAATTTTAAAGCGTTACCTATGGAGATTTTTAAGTGCCAAAGTTTGGCGCAATTCCACGAGTGTTAGCAATTTTAAAGCGTGACATGTTGGGTATCAATTTACTCAGCATAACATCCTTTTTTATAATATACAAAAAATTGGGCTAACTTTACTGTTTTGTATTTTTTTAATTCACTAAACTGTTTCTTTGCCAAAAAAAAACGCGTTTGAAAAATTCCTGTGCAAATATCATGTGATATAAAAAGTTGCAATGATCGCCATTTTATTCCCTAGAGTCTCTGCTAAAAATATATATTTAATGTTTGGGGGTTCTGAGTAATTTTCTAGCAAAAAAAAATATGATTTTCACATGTAGGAGAGGGGTGCTAGAAATATATAATTACCAAATTTGTCTGTCTTATACTGAAGGCCTGTTCCCTTCCTTCAAGTACTGACTATCAGTCACAATAGAAAATCAGAGGCTTCCATGTTTTTCTGTTTGTGGGGACCTATGATAACTAGAAGCTTCCCAATCACAAAGCTATCAGTAATAGACAAGATCCATTTTTGTACTTCACAGCATAAAGAAATCATCAGGCTTAATCCATAAAGATGGTTTGCACCATGCACCTACCCTTGCAGTATACTGTAGGTATGCTAGTGTAATTCATTGCCATTTCACTTACCAGCAAAACAAAAATACCAGCCACACAACTACTTTACAGCTACAGATGAGGACTTTTTTTTGTTTGTTTAATTTATGGCCATATAGAACATCTTCAGTTTTGTGTTCAAATTAACCACTGAACGAATATTTAATTAGATTTTAGGTATCTACTAACTAAAATCATAATGCTCCTTCCACTTCATTGTTATGCAGTTTAAATTCCATTGCGTTTTCCTTCTTGCCATTCCAACCAGCCTTATGCCGTCTTAAGGAACTCCAAATTTATTGTTGGACCCCATCTGGGCTCTGACCCACAGGTTAAGCGTGCTCTTAAGTGTACCCAAGCAGATTTTGGTTGTTGCTCATCTGTTAAAAGGATATATTTGCTTGTTCTAATATGTGAGAATAATAAAGCACATTAGATTAACAAGATCCACTTTCCCAAACTAGAATGGCTCAGAAATCACCAACTGCCCTTTCACCAACCCTGCAGGATATTTCTAAGAGACCTAATTTCATCCTGGAAATGAATGCTGGGTTTCGCAACAGCTCAGGGGATGCCAGGGTCAGAGCAAGCACTTTACAGGCGCAATCCCAGGCGCAATCCCAACATATTCTGTTTTATATAAAATTAATATTGTAATTGTGTATGTTTTGTAGAATATATATTTTTATTTATGTATTTACTTGTTTTTACGCCCAACTCCAACAACAATCACTGCACACAGTACTGCAGCACTGCCTGGGTGCGCTAAGATTCTTGAAATGTAGACAAAAATTGATTGAGGCATTCACAGGACCAATACAAAACACAAATAAACATTTATTGTGTGCCTGATATTTCATTGGCGCACTGCCCTACTTTATTAAGGCATTGTAATATCAGATACACAAAAAAGGTTTCTTTTATTTGTGGAATTGGTCCTATGTTGCCTCGATGTGTATATACACACACAGTGTATGTGTGTGTGTATATATATATATATATATATATATATATATATTATTATTGTACATGATTTATATAGCGCCAACAGTTTGTGCAGTGCTTTAAAAAAGGGAGGCAGACGGTACAGTTACATCACAATTTGGTACAAGAGGAATCAGAGGGCCCTGCTCGTTAGGGCTTACAATCTAAGAGATGCATACACACGCACACTATCTTGTCAAAAGTATTTGGACGCCTGCCTTTACACGCACATGTACTTTAATGGCATCCCAGTTCAATATTGAGTTGGCCCACCCTTTGCAGCTATAACAGCTTCAACTCTTCTGGGAAGGCTGTCCACAAGGTTTAGAAGGGTGTCTATGGGAATGTTCGACCATTCTTCCAGAAGCGCATTTGTGAGGTCAGGCACTGATGTTGGACTCGTTCATCCATGTCCTTATTGACCTTTCTTTGTGCACTGGTCCAAATCATTTGGTGGGGGGATTGTCGTGTGGGGTTGTTTTTCAGAGGTTGGTCTTGGCCCCTTTGTTCCAATGAAGGGAACTTTTAAGGCGTCAGCATACCAAGACATTTTGGACAATTTCATGTTCCCAACTTTGTGGGAACAGTTCGGGGAGGTCCCCTTCCTGTTCCATCATGATTGCGCACCAGTGCACAAAGCAAGGTCTATAAAGACGTGGATGAGCTAGTTTGGGGTGGAGGAACTTGACTGGCCTGTACAGAGTCCAGACCTCAACCCGATAGAACACCTTTGGGATGAATTAGAGTGGAGACTGCGAGCCCGGCCTTCTCGTCCAACATCAGTGCCTGACCTCACAAATTCCCTTCCGTAAGAATGGTCAAACAACCTCATAGACACACTCCTAAACCTTGTGAGCAGCCTTCCCAGAAGAGTTGAAGCTGTTATAGCTGCGAAGGGTGGGCCAACTCAATACTGAACCCTGCGGACTAAGACTGGGATGGTGTGTATATATATCTCTATACATATATACATACACACACACACACTGTGTATATATATAATATTGAACTACATCTAGTGGTAAAAAATACATAGTATTATTCAGACTACCCTTTTACGCAAGGATCCCAAAGCTTGGCAGTGGTCCACTGTAAATAGGTTACTGGTCCTATTTCTCCCAACCATAGTCCAATACGTACGAGCGAAGGTTCTAAGGTTGTCTGATACATAAACAGGGAAAGGTCTTAGAACATTTTTCAGACAGCTTTATCAGAGAAACACAATGGTACAATTATAATAATGTTTAATAATACATAATAGTTAGATATCCATTTGTTCTATCAGTTTTCAGGGATCACACTTATGTCAAACCTTATCATACATCCTTCTTTATTCACATTTTGCCCTCTTTGTGTAATTAGCAATCCGGTAAAAGACAAGTTCTTTCGGCAATATGTAGAGTCAAATGAAATATCCCAATTAAAATTCTGTCCGGCACCGAGTAAATAAAGCACAATAATAATATTCATTACTATCACAACTGTGGCTATTTAACAAAGCTAAAGTGGCTTCACTGGATCCACTAATACACTAAAGTGGTTAAATGTAAAATGCTATTGTCATCTGCTGTAAAAAGGGTTGACACTAGAATTACGGAATATTATTGACTGGTGGTGGCCAACTTTTATGTACGGCTAAACACTGCCATCTAGTGCATTCAGGCTGTCAAAGCAACCTCTAATTCTACTGAAAACTACTGTATAATTTTTTGTAGATAAAATAAAAAGAACACAGAAGCTGATAATGCATAGAAATACAAGTAATTACCATTTTATAGCAGTTTTAGACTGCAGTGCATTTTGTAATTCAGGAAGAGAGCATAGGAGGAGGAATGTACATGGCTAAGACGGGATTCTAATAAGAGAAAATTTAACCCAGGTAAGCCTGTATAATGTCAGTACATAAGGAGTTGCTTAGAGGAGGGGGGTAAGGATTCTCTGGAATTTCAAAAGTTTCATAAAGTAAAAATGCAAATTACTAGAGATGATGTTTGGATGCATGGTGAATCCTGTTGGTTCAAGATTCACAGCCTCTAGAAATTTCTGTTAATTCGACCAAATCTTTTATAGCCGGAAGAACTGCATGGCCTTTTAACCATGGTCAGCCTTCAAAATTACCTAGCCCCTTCTATAAAAGAGAGGCACAGGGCAGCGATACTGCCAGTGTATTGGAAGTTGCTGTAGGAAGAGGGAAAGCTGGGAAACTGCATAGGGAAACAGTAAATCCGTTAGGAAAGAATTGTATTTCTGATTGCTAGCCCTTTGTGCAATCACCATGGTATTTTGGAAATTCAATTTATTTTGTTTTTTGGGGGTTTTTTTCACAAATAAGGTGCTTGAAACAAAATACCTAAACCACCTCATATTTTATCTTGCACATTCACCACATAACCAAAGACTGGTTAGAATTATTCTCTGATTAAAACTGTCCAGTCACTGGTTAATTTTGCTTCTGATATGCAATCTCTTATTTCTTGTAGTAAACTATCTGCTTGTGCTCTGTGTCTCCAGAACATTTTGTTGTGCCGCTGGACAAATTTTACACTGCTGTATCATCTGGAGCCTCCTAATTCTTGTAGAAAAACACCTGTCTGTGTACTGTCTCCAGTACATTGCAGCCTAGTTTTGCTCAATAAAACTGTCCTGCCACTGGACAATTTTCGTTTCCATCCAATATCTAGGCAGATTTTGACCAATTTATATTAATGCCTGAAAAACCTCCAAAGTCAGTAATAGTGGCCATGGCTTCCCGTAGTGAGGTGTCTGTGCCCCCCTAGCATAAGGAGCGTGTCGTTGGCATATAACATCACCTTTTCTTGAATACTCCCATATCTAAAGCCAACAATACCCGCATGAGACCTAATCCTAATCGACAAAGTTTCTATCGCTGGGGCGAACAGGAGAGGTGAAAGAGGACACCCCTGTCTAGTACCTCTCTTCAAATCAAAGGTGTGAGACAGTTTCCAGAATGCTCTAATTGCAGCCTGTGGCTGGGCATAGAGCAGACGTACTCATGAGATGAACTGTGAGCCAATATCAAAACATGCCTCGGGCGGTGACATCATAAGGGGTGGGGCCTCAGGATGAAGTCAGCAGGTGGTCCTGCCCCATGTCAATATATGTCAATGCAGAGCACGGAGACACCATTAGTCCGAGAGATCGCGTCGTGTCAAAATGGGAAGAAGAACAGAGGGAGAAGACAGCGACAAAAGAGCAGAAGACACAAGAGCCAGAAAAAGAGTAGAAGACACAAGAGCCAGAAAAAGAGCAGAAGAAAGAGGACCCCGTAAAAGTGCAGAAGAAAGAAGACGCTGTAGAGGGAGAAGAGTCGGAGAGGGAGAAGACCCCGGAGCTAATTTAATAAAAGTATTTTAAAAACCTGTGTAGTGTGTTTTTTTTTACACTTTTTTTTCAGGTGACTGGGTAGGGGTACAATGTACCCCATACTCATTCACATAGGGTGGGGAGCCGGGATCTTGGGGCCCCCTTGTTAAAGGGGGCTACCAGATTCTGATAAGCCCCCGCCCGCAGACCCTGACCTCCAATGGCCAGGGTTGTCAGGAGGAGGCCCTTGTCCTTATCAACATGGGGACAAGGTGCTTTGGGGTGGGGGGCACAGGGCCCCCCTGCCCCAAAGCACCTACCCCCCATGTTGAGGGCATGCGGCTTGGTATGGTCCAGGAAGAGGGGGAGCGCTCAGGCTGCAAGCTCGGATAAGGGTCTGGTATGGATTATGGGGAGGACCCTACACTGTTTTTTCAGCATGGGGGCTCCCGTTAAAATCCATACCAGAACAAAGGCTCTGGTACCTCTTGGGTGGGGGGGGAGAACTACGCAAATTATTTTTTTCATTTTTGCGAGGGTTCCCCTTCAAGATTCTCAGCACACAAGTCGCATCATCATAATCTGACTTCTGGTGCGACTTCTATTCCCATAGGGAACCATTGATTTTGAATAGACAGAGACAGAGAAAACGCGGCTTAAAGCTAGTGCGGAAAAACGTGCATTGACACCAATGCGAAACGCTGATAAAATCGCGTTTTTAACGCAGCTTTTTTTCCTGGCATCGGTACTAGTTTACAGTTCATTTTTCATAATTTCCAGTGTGCATGAGGCCTTAAAATAAAAGAGAACACAGCCAAGTACGTGCTGCCAGTATGTAGTGTCGCTGACGCTGTCAGTGAAAATTGTACTGTTACGTATTAATATGTACACCATTAAACATTGCCTGAAGCCTGTAATTTAAAGGGTTTATGTTTTTCCATGTTGCACTAGAAGCCCTATGAAATGGATCTTATCTCTCTCTGCTTGTTTTTTACTCTCCCCATGTCAAAGCCCTGCTTCCCATGCTCTTTTGGGATTCAAGGCTTTTCACGATTGCTGAATTCTTAACAGGATTTGCAATGCCCTCAGCAAATTGAACCCAGGCAAATATGCTCATCTTTACAGATCACATATCAGAAGATTTAGAATGCACAATGGAGGTTCCAGGAAAAAAACAGGTCTGAAAATATATAAACAATATTTTTTTCATTTATACTGTAGATTTTATGGGATTTGTTCCTGCTAGTTTAAAACTATTGAAAAAAAAAAAGATTGCTTCCGCATTGACTGACATGTGGAGTCAAAAGTGGAACCTTAGTCAGAAAATTAAGTTCTGCTAGATCATTCAGGCTGGCCTCTTTTGCAGGTATAACCATGTAAAAATAAGTGTCTATACTGTTTAACCACTTGCCGAAAACGTTATAGCCAAATGACAGCTACAGCGCGGACGGCTAGTTCTGGGAGGCCGTCACATTCTGCGGGGCGGTACACTGCTGATCACAGATTGTGGTAAAGAGCCAATCAATGGCTCTTTACCACATGATCAGCTGTGTCCAATCACAGCTGATCATAGATGTAAATAGAAGCCAGCTATTGGCATTCCTTTCCTCATGCTGAGAGCATGAGGAGAGAAGAGTGCCGATAACTGGCTTCTCTAAAAGGGCCATCTAAACTGATAATCAGTGTCCTGATTATCAGTGCAGTTAAAACAGTGCCCACTAGTGCTGCCAATGTGTGCCCACCAGTGCTGCCGATAAGTGCTCATCAGTGCCTCCTCATCAGTATCATCTATCAGTGCTGCCTACCAGTGCCACCTCCCAGTGCCCATCAGTGCCGCCTATCAGTGTCTCCTATCAGTGCAGCCTCATCAGTGCCTCCTCATCAGTGCTCAACTGTGTTGCCTCAGTGCAGCCTCTCATGCCCATCAGTGCCGCCTCATCAACGCACATCAGTGGAGAAAATTACTGGTTTCCAAAATTTTATAACAAACTATGACCTATGTTTTTTGGGGTTGTTTTCAAAATTTTCAGTTTTATTTGTTTATTTATCAAAAAATAAAAAACCAGTGGTGATTAAATACCACCAAATGAAAGCTCTATTTGTGTGAAAAAAAATGATAAAAAATGTGTTTGGGTACAGTGTTGCATGACCGCAGAATGTCATTCAAAGTGCGACAGCGCTGAAAATTGGCTTGGTCAGGAAGGGGTATAAAAGTGCCCAGTAGGCAAGTGGTTAAAATCCAGTAATATACTGTCTTACCCTGCTCTGCACATGCTCAGTTGCTCTCCATTTTTAGGCACTGCCGAATTTGTAGAGGCCGATCTGCTAACAACCTTAAAGTGGAATTAAAAACCCTTCTATCCTTAAGGGCCAAGGAAGTTGATTCTGTTTGAACTGCAAGTGCCATGGTGCTGCACATGTGATCAGTTATGACACCATTCATTTGATGGTTTGACAGTTTGGTTGAGGAAAAAAGCAAATGTTACAGTTAGGAATCCTGGCATCTCAGGAATGTAACTTTTTTAAATTGTTAAATGGATGGGTTCAGTTTCACTTCATCATTTATTCTGTTCAGGGGCTCTGGGCTGCAGCAAAATGACAGCCTCCAGCAAGAAGAAAATAAGAGCAATGCTGGAGGAAATTTACAGCACACACTAATTTTCGTAGCATAATTATTAATGTGGAATGTATGTTCCTTGCTAAAGAACATTATTTTTTATCAAGTTGTTATGGGTAAAGTTCCACTTTAAACCCTCCTATCCTTTACAGCCAAGGAAGCTGCTTCTGTTTGATCTGCAACTGCCTTGGTGTTGCACATGTGATCAGTTATGACTCCAGCCATTTGATTGTTTGACAGTTTGGTTGAGGACACAAGCAAATGTGACCGTTAGCATTTCTGGCATTCCAGGAATGTATATGTTTTTTTAAACCATTAAATGGGTGGGTTTAGTTCTGCTTTATGATGTTCAGGGGCTCTGGGCTTCAGCAAAATGGCAACCTCCAGTAAGAAGAACCAGAAGCAATGATGGAGATAATTGACAGCACACACTAATTTTGATAGCATAATTATTAACGTGGAATTATATGGAGAAAAAAAAAAGCGCTAATGTGAAAAAGTCCTTATCAAAGCTGCAGCCTAGTAACACACATCACACATATCTGAATGAAAACCTAAAAAATGGCCGCGCTAGAGTAAGCTAAACTAAATACAGTAATAAACTGAATGAATAAGTATAGGATGGTAAATATGACCACCAAAATAAATGGTCAGGGTTGTCAGCAATCAATCAGTCTTCAGTGGTAATCCATACAGCATATGTGAATAAAGACTTACAAAAGTGTAATGCTGCAAAAATGATTTAATAAGATAAAGTATTGCACTTACAATTAGTTGAGAAAAACTCACGATTAAAAAAACTCAGCTGGCCAGCTGTAGAGTAACAACATCCAAACAAAGTGGTGACGTCAGCACGCCCTACCTGACGCAGCGTTTCGCCCAATCAGACTTTGTCTCGGGGCATAGGCGCGCTGCTGACTCACCGCTACATATATACACCCAACCCCACTCAGAATCCATTAAGGTCAGTCAGTGGGGGCCATCTTGGAAAAGGGCAAATCGCCAATACTACGCTGTGTGAGCATAAAAACGGCCGTGTCGTATGTAAAGTAACAAGATACGGCTAAATTTAGTATGAAAATTACATAAATCCTAACGGAAGGCTGTATAATCAGCTGTATGACAATAATAATACACAGTATTAACGTGAAAGGAACCGTGTCATATAAAAAGTTATAAGAGGCAGCCATATTGAATATGGGGAGCCTTCCAGTACTAGTGGAAGGCCGGATAATTGGCCGTAAAACAGCATCAATATTTGTGTAATATAAAAAAATGATATGTACAAACAATACCTGTGTATTATCGTTGTCATACAGCTGATTATAAAGCCTACCGTTAGGATTGAATTAATCTTCATACTAAATTTAGTATCTTGTTACTTTACATACGTCACTGCCGTTTTTATGCTCACACAGCGTAGTATTGGCAATTTGCCCTTTTTCAAAATGGCCCCCACTGACTGACCTTAATGGATTCTGAGTAGGGTTGGGTGTATATATGTAGTGGTGAGTCAGCAGCGCGCCTATGCCCCGAGACGAAGTATGATTGGACGAAACGCCACGTCGGGTAGGGAGTGGTGACATCACCGCTTTGTTTGGATGTTGTTACTCTACAGCTGGCCAGCTGAGTTTTTTTAATCACAAGTTTTTCTCAACTAATTGTAAGTGCAATACTTTATCTTATTAAATAATTTTTAGCAGTATTACACTATTGTAAGTCTTTATTCACATATGCTGTACGGATTAACACTGAACACTGATTGATTCCTGACAACCCTGACCTGGAGGAGCGTGGCATCGGTTGGACACGGTTGCCTTCCTTCCCCCTGAGGGGCCCTGGCTGGATTAAGCCGATCGCTTTGACCCAGCTTACCTCTGGTAGGCATTCAATCTTACTGGTGGAGGCATTTTTGTGTGACGAGTGAAGCACTGGGTGTGTTCAATGTCACTATATTACTATCTGGATTATCATCGCAGTATACATAGACTGTTCTATACTTAAGGACATCGGTGAACATTACCATCATATGAAGCATGCCACACCAATGTTTCTGTCCTATGAGGTTACACCTTCTGGGGATATAGACTGATTGTTTGGTGTTCATATTAATGTGGAATGCATGTTCCTTGCTGAAGAACATTTGTTATCAAGTTGTTATGGGTAAAGTTCCAATTAAAGAACCACTATTAACCATTCAGTTTATATACTGCAATGTAACCAAACAAGTTCCAACTCTGTTTGGTAACCTTTTCCAAGTTAGGTACACAGTCACTCTACTGCAACTAATGCAAGGACAGAGGTGGCCCAGCATTTGCCAGAAGGATTAGAAATCTGAGGCTCCATGCACACTGGACGCTATCCAGGCTTTCTCTGCGTCGGGCAGGAGACGCTGCTTAGAAAACGTTCTTTTGCAGCGTTTTGTAAGCAGCGTTTATTGGCGTTTATCTGCGTTAATCAGCGTCTGCATTTTTGGGCATTTTTTTTTTTCTTCATTAGCTTCCATTGACTGCAAAAAACGTCGGACGCCAATAAACAGTGGTTTACCGGCGTTTATGTGCGTTTAGCGTTTTTTGTGGTCAAAAGAACAACTTTTGAACGCCAATTCAGGGCATTCAGATAACAGCTCAAAAACGCCACTGCTGTTAAATGACAATTAACGTCCATGCATGGACACATAGGATAACATAAAATGGCGTTTTAGGGCTGTTAAAAAAAAACACCCAAATGACCAAAAACGGTAGTTTATCAGATACAGTGTGCATGGAGCCTTACACTTCAAGGAGTGTATTTACACATTTGCATTGGATAATATGTGGGTTTTAATGCATGTTAGATTGCTTACCATGCATTTATACAGAAGGTGTCATAGAGTCTTAGTAAGAAGGGATTTTCTGTTAAGGCGTTACCATTTATTTCTATATATTGCATATACTTTAAAAATGCTCTTTGAACACTGCTAGCAACATTTTAGCAAACTGAACTAAAACATGAATATACAAACAATCCATTCAGATGATTGTTACGTAATCTATCATATGCAATATGTGACGGGAGTCACTTTGGGCGGGGGGGCCTGTGGAACGCAGAATCCCTTGAAGAGGTTGGGAAACCTGTGCTTCAGCTCCCCATGCTCCCCTCTTATGTTTAAGTCACCCTGTGTCTCTTAGGGGCACAGGGTGACCGAGAAAATAATGGACACTGAGAACGTGGTTTGGACTTCTGCAGATGGGACAGTAATATTTACCTAAACCAATATCCCTCAAGAATATATGAAGATAAAGTCCACCTTTCGTCAGAGGCTATTACTAGATTGTTTGAATTGTGGCAATGTCCCATTGTGCTATTGTGTTTGTCTGCCTTGGGAGCAAGGTATTATGGGATGTGTGAGTGTGTCGTTATTAACTGTGAGAAGGGAGAGGGGGGAATTCTCCAGCAGCCCCTCCTAAGGACAATCTACTGTTGAAATGTTTTAACACCTGTGTGTGTCTCTTATTACCCCGCCCTGAATAATTATGCAATGGGAGGTGGCGGGGGGTTGTCCCTTGAGTGGATACCTCTGTGTTCATGTGTCTCAATAAACAGTTTGATATTTTACCCTACACTGGATGCTTTGGCTAGTGAATGGGTTAAGGGACTTTGGATCGTGCTGGTTCCAGACAAAGGAAGAATTTACGGCGGACAGACTCTTCTTGAGAACGGAGGTCCATGACATAATACATAGGTTTAAAGCTGAACTCCAGCTAGATATTAAAAGCACACATTCATGCACTTCTGTGATGATTAATACATCATTAAAGCGGAGTTCCACCCTTTCCTTATGTTTATTAACAGTCAGCAGCTACAAAAAGTGTAGCTGCTGACTTTTAATAAACAGACACTAAACTGTCTCCCGGTCCAGCGATGGAGCTGCATGGAGCCTCGCTCCTCTCCCCCTCCCCTCCGCGGCATTGCTACTGTGGGCACCCGGCCGAGGCTTCACGGCCGGGCGCACACTGCGCATGCGCGAGTGGCGCTGCGCTTTGTGATTGGTCCTGAAGTCTTCTAAGATCTGTCCTGTGTCCCAGAAGACTTCGGGAGGGAGGGGGAAGGAGACCGGGGCGGAAGTACCCGAAAAAAATCGGGTATCCGCACCCCCCTCCTCCCCAAAAGCTCAGTTTCAGCATCAGGAGCGGGGGGGGGAGGACTTAAAGCAGAAGTTCTACTTTTGGGTGGAACTCCACTTTAAATCAATTTTTTTTAAATGCAAGCAGCATAAGTACCTGAATTTGACCTTCTATTAGCCTCCTGCAGACTCTATACAACAAAGCTGGAGTGTGACGAAAGAAAGCAGCATAAGGCACCAATCAGTTCATGTGCTGACAAGAAGCATGCTGATGGGAAGAGAAAGCAGAGTGAAAGAGAGATGAGCTCATCACTGGGCTGCTTCTCCTTTCACTGTCCAGTCACGGGCTGGGGCGAGACCAGGGTGATCTGGGCTTACAGGAAATGGACTGAAAGATGTTGGACATCACACTGAAGACATCTAGCAGCAGAAAAAAAGTATTGTGGGGAAACCTCTGGATTGATAAATATATACGTAAAAGCTGGTTTTATTATTTAGTTCTGCTTTACATTTGGCAGTAGAAGATAAGCACGCACTGTAAATCCAATGATTCTGGGTCAATCTCAATATGGCTACAGCCCTTTTTAAGTTTTTATTTTCCTTGGGATTTTTTATGTTTAGCTTTTCAGCGTTGTGATAGGATATAGTTTTCATGCATATTTTTGTTTATGTATTAAACAGTTTTGTAAGCTGACTACTAGAGGAAGCCATTAGCGAGTGCAGTTACCTTGTTTCTCTCCCAGATGAGCTAAATAAGGAGTCACTTCCTACTTAACTTGATGACTCCGCCTCCAACACGGTTCGTCACTAGTCACGTGACTTCCTCAAGGGGGAAGTGATTCCCTGTTATCTGTGTACTGTGTTGCTGTTATCTTGGATTCTTAAAGGGGGCAAAGTGATTGTACCCTGGCAAGCTCTATACAGTATCTATGTGTACAGATTGACGTGCATGATAAAATGTGAGTATTTTAATGTATTTTTGACAAAACCTGAAGCTTTTAAAACTGAAAAACACTATGATGGTCTATTTATAATGGTCTTTGAGCCATAATCCATACGTTGAGTAACAATGATCCCATAAGTGCAAGATTACCTGTGGATAAGGCCCCTGAAAGGGGAAAGCGCATTGGGACCTGTGAATAGGTCTGAATTTAAGGTGAGAGCATTCATTGGGACCTGTGAATAGGTCTGAATTTAAGGTGAGAGCATTCATTGGGACCTGTGAATAGGTCTGAATTTAAGGTGAGAGCATTCACGGATTGGTGGAAGATCACAAGGCGTTTCTTTGAAGCTGGGGTTAGCTGTGGACACATGTAGCTTTCTGGATTCATTTTTTGGACGTTTTACTGACAGATTTTTGCCTCATTTTTTTCACAAAATAAAGGGATTTTATTATAACTTACCGTAAAATCCTTTTCTCTGAGTTCACTGACAGACGCAGCCCTTCATTAGACAAGTGGGGTTTATGCTCATATCACTAGGAGTAGACTAGGCAAAACAAAACAAAAGCATAGGTGGGCCCCTCCCAGGGGGCCATCCTCACCTTAGCATATAACCCCCTGCTAGACAATAGCATATCAGTTCGTAACAAGCCGTAAAAACTCAACAGAGGGGTGGGTGCTGCGTCTGTCAGTGAACTCAGAGAAAAGGATTTTACGGTAAGTTATAATAAAATCCCTTTTACTCTTACGTTCACTGACAGATGCAGCCTTTCATTAGACAAGTGGGGATGTCCCAAAGCTGTGTCAATCAAGAGGGGCGGGCAACTATAACAACTGTACCCAACAAAAAAAGCCCTCTCAGGCTGCGCCAGTCGGCCTGCACTGCCGCTTGCAAAACTTTGCGGTTAAAAGCAGCATCCGCCGATGCTGAAATATCAACTTTGTAAAACTTAGTAAACGTGTGCACTGTGGCCCAAGTAGCCGCTTTGCACACCTGAGACACCGAGGCCTGGTGTCTAAAAGCCCAGGAAGTACTGCCCTGGTGGAATGAGCCGTGACTGGAAAAGGGGGAACCTTGCCCCGAACCTCATATGCATGAGTCACGGTCTTCCTAATCCATCGAGAAATGGTAGCTGATGAGGCCGCCATGCCTTTGCGCGAACCTTCCGTCAGCACGAATAAAGAATCAGACTTCCGAAAAGAATCTGTAGAAAACAAATACACCTGCAAGGCCCTCACCACATCCAAAGAATGTAGTTCAAATTCCTTGGGATGCGACGGGTGCGGGCACAATGAGGGAAGAACAATATCATTCAAATGAAAAGAAGAAACCACCTTCGGAAGAAAAGAAGGGGAAGGTTGCAAAACCGCCATGTCCTTATGAAGGATCAAGTAAGGTGACTTGCAGGATAATGATACGAACTCAGACACCCGCCTAGCGTACGTAACAGCCACCAAGAAAGCCACTTTCTGCGACAACAACTGTGAGGGAATGTCCCTAATATTCTCATATGGTGGCTTCTGAAGCACAGAAAGCACCAGATTCAAATCCCACGGCGACAGAGGCGACCGTATCCGAGGAGCCACATGACGTACACCCTGTACAAAAGTACGGATCAACAAATGTGATGCCAAGGGTCGTTGAAAAAGAACCGTCAGGGCCAAAATCTGACCCTTAAGCGTACTTAACGCCAGGTTCTTGTCCAGTCCCTGCTGCAGAAAAGTCAGCACTCTGGACACCGCACAAGAGCGGGGGTTCCAACACCCTGCCTCACTCCAGGCAATATAGGCCTTCCAGGTCCTATGATAAATCTTACGCGAAGAACCCTTACGCACTTTAATCATAATAGGGATCACGGAGTCAGAGACACCCCTATCCCTCAAGCCCTGGGACTCAATAGCCAAGCCGTCAAAGCCAGCGAGGGTAAAGCAGGGTGCAAGATGGGTCCCTGAGACAGTAGGTCTTCGCGAAGTGAAAGACGCCACGGAACATCTGCCACCATCCGCACCACATCGGCGTACCAAGGACGCCGAGGCCAATCCGGAGCTACCAGGATTGTCGGAATTCCCTCTTCTTCTATCCTGCGCAGAACTCGCGGCAGAAGCTTCAGAGGAGGAAAGACGTACAGTAGCCAATACCGACCCCAGGGTGCTACCAGTGCGTCCGTGGCGACCGCCAACGGATCTCTTGATCTGCACACAAAGGTCCGTACCTTGTGATTGAATCTGGAGGCCATGAGGTCCACCTCTGGCGTGCCCCACTTGAGGCAAATCTGGCGGAACACTTTTCCACGCCTGGAATGTAGATTGCGGAGAGAGCTGGCACGTGAAGTTCTGCCCACCGAAGGATCAGAGCCACCTCCGCGGCTGCTGCCGAGCTTCTTGTTCCGCCCTGATGATTCACATATGCCACAGCCGTGGCATTGTCCTACTGAACCCGGACAGGGAGGCCTCACAGCCTTGTCGACCAACGGGATAGACAAAGTCTGATCGCTCTCAGCTCCAGTACATTTATCGGAAGACAAGCTTCCTGAGCTGACCAACGGCCCTGGGCAGAAAACTGACCCAGGACCCCTCCCCAGCCTGATAGGCTGGCATCCATTGTTACTATCGACCAATTGAGGGGGAGGAAACATTTTCCTAATTTTAGCCCGAATCCACCAAACCAAGGATCCCCGGGACTGATGATCCAACCTGATCAGTCTGTCTAGGGATAGGGGAGATTTGTCCCATTGCGACAAAATCGCCTTCTGCAGGAGCCGAGTGTGACTCTGGGCGTAAGGTACCGCTTCGAAAGCCGACACCATGAGCCCCAACACTCGCATACAGAACCGTAAGGAGGACCACTGGCGTGATAACAGGGTTTGCACTGCTGCCTGAAGTGTCAGGAGCTTGTTTGGCGGTAAAAACACCCTTGCCTGCACCGTGTCCAGAATCAGACCCAGGTATTCCAGACGGCAGGATGGAGTCAACGATGACTTCTGCAGGTTGATCAGCCAACCGAAATCTTTTAACGTGGACACCGTGATTATCACGTTCTCCTCCAGAGCTGTAGCCGACTCTGCACTCAGGAGTAAGTCGTCGAGGTATGCTACCACCGCGATACCTCTCTGTCTCAACAGCGCCAGCATCGGGGCCACCACCTTGGTGAACACTCGGGGAGCCGAAGCCAGACTGAAGGGGAGAGCCACAAACTGGTAATGCAGATCCCCCACTGCGAAACGCAGGAAATGCTGGTGCCTGTGACAAACTGGAACGTGGAGATACGCGTCCTTGATATCCAGGGACGCCATGAATTCCCCTTGGTGCAGGGCGGCCACGACCGAGCGGATGGACTCCATCCTGAATCTTTTTGTCTTTACAAAGCAGTTAAGTGCCTTCAGGTCCAGAACTGGCCTGACACCGCCCTTTTTGGGCACCACAAAGAGGTTTGAGTAAAACCTGTGAAATCTTTCCACCGTGGGTACCGGTACAATCACCCCCTGTTCAGCAAGCGCCCGAACGGCGCCTAGAAGCGTCTCCCGACGCCCCTGAGGGAGTCTTACGTTCGAAGGGAAGAACCTTTCTGGGGTAGAGAGATGAATTCTATCCTGTACCCGGAGGACACCACCTCCAGCACCCACCGATCGGTGATGCGGGCAGTCCATCTGTCTGCAAACCCCAGTAACCGCCCCCCCACCCGAGAGTCGGGCGTGGGGCAACCCATCCTGCGGAGGTTGACCCATCCTTCGTTTTTTCAGACTTACGTTGCCAGGGCCTTTTACTGGGCCCAGCGGAAGCCTTACGGGACTTGAAGCCCTTACCCGCTGAGCCGGGTGCACAAAAAAACTTCTTCTGGCCTGAAGAAACAGGGCCCTGCCTACGGCGAAAATCCCGCCGTTTTGGCTCTGGAAGGAAAGTACTCTTCCCTCCCGTGAAATCCTTAATGATTTCATCCAATTGTGGGCCAAAAAGACGCCCTCCCTGAAAGGGAAGATCCATAAGAGCTTTCTTTGATGCCTGGTCACCTGACCAAGAGCCGAGCCACAGCACCCGCCTGAAAACAATTGCAAAAACAGATATTTTTGACAGTATGGGAAGTAGGTCCAATCCAGTATCGCATAGGTAGCGGAGACCCTCTTCCAAGTGTTGTTCCCGTTGCACCTCAGCCTGCGCACACTCACAAGTCAAACCGGAGTGTAATGTGGTAGCGCACTCGAAAAGAGATTGCGCCGCCATAGCAGCCGCCAGGGCTGGCCGTATGGCTGACTCGGCCAACAAGAACAGTGCCTTAGACACTGCCTCCGTGCAGCGATCGGCCCCTCTTTAAAAGACGGAGACCCCTCCAAGGAAATGGTCGTTGCCTTATTCAGACGGGCCACCGGTGGGTCCACTGCTGGGGAAGCCCATCTCTTAGTAAAACTATCCTCAAAGGGGTAGCGAACAGCAAAGCTTTTGGGTAAAGCAAAGGAATTTTGCGGCCGCAGCCATTCCTTGAACACCGCCTGTTCAAAAACCTGATCATAAGGGTAGGCCCTAGGGGACCTAGGGGGCTTAAGCGACCCACAAATATATGCGGACTCATGCAACTCCCCTGCTTGGTCAAGCCGCATGGACTCGCGAATATCAGTGATCCGGGCAGCCACTATCGCTTTGTCGCGCGAAGATGAAGCTCCCTGATCATCTTCACCGTCTGTGGGTATCAGTTCACCCTCTGATAGCTCCACGGGGGTTCCCGTGACCACCGAGGCGCTCTCTGGTTCCGAATCCTCCCCCGAAGAATGACGGGGCGGGCATTTTTTGGGGTCCCCCCGGAGTCGGGTCCCCCGACCGGGGAAAGAAGTGCCTCTGCCGTTTTTATCACTTCCCCGCAATACCGAGAAAAGCCACTGGGGGCCGCCAGAGGACAGGCTGTGAAACCGCATGGGCTACAGAAAAATGGGTGCTGCCATCAAAACATGCCGAGCTACGGCAAAATGGCGGCGAACGAACGGTGATCCACCACGGAATGGCGTTGAATCGCCGAGTGCAGTGCTCAAACGGTCAGTGCGGGGTGCGGTACCACGAGGGGGGGGGGGGACAGGAGATTACAACCCCAGATGCGTCCCCACTAATAAGCCCCCACCAGCCGGCTACCTCAGAAGCTGCCCAGGTGCCCCTCTCCGCGCCCCTAGGACGGAAGAGGGGTCCACTCACTGATCCGACGGGCGCAGCGGGTAGCCATCCGGAGCAGACTTTCCTCTCCACGGAGAGGGATGCTGCTGGCCAGGCCACTGGACAGGAATGAACCAGTCACTGGGCACAAGTGGGATCAGCCACTGGCAGCCCGCACGGAACGGGCCCTATGCGGCGTGTCCCCACCAAGGCTAAGGGTAGCTCGCACAGGCGTTGGCCGGACTGGGGAAAGTTTTTGGATTCTAGATATCCTCTATACCACCAGCCGGTTCCTTGATAGCAGTCTTCATCAGAAAAAACCTCAGAAGAACGCAGATCCCATAGGGAACCAGGTCTAACTCCTTGCACTAGGCAATAAAAACTGATATGCTATTGTCTAGCAGTGGGTTATATGCTAAGGTGAGGATGGCCCCCTGGGAGGGGCCAACCTATGCTTTTGTTTTATTTTGCCTAGTCTACTCCTAGTGATATGAGCATAACCCCACTTGTCTAGTGAAGGACTGCGTCTGTCAGTGAACGCAAGAGTAATTGGATTTTTTTCTACATACTTACCTGTAAAATCCATTTCTTTGAGTACATCACGGGACACAGAGGTCCCTCCCCTCTCTTTTTGGGAGTTCATTGCTTGCTACAAATCTGAAGTACTTCCTGTATGGGAGGGGTTATATAGAGAGGGACTTCCTGTCTATTTTTTGCCTGCCAGTGTCCATTCACCTATAAGTAGCATATAACCCGCTAAGTAATGATTATATAGTCTGCTCTGTGTCCCGTGATGTACTCAAAGAAATGGATTTTACAGGTAAGCATGTAGAAAAAATGCAATTATTTACCTGCTCTGTGCAGTGGTTTTGCACAGAGCAGCCCCGATCTTCCTCTTCTCGGGTCCCCTGCCAGCACTCCTGGCCCCACCCTCCTGCCAAATGCCCCCAGAACAAAGAGCTTTCTGTGGGGGCACCCGAGCATGCTCGCCTTCGAGCCACTGCTCTGCGTCCATTTAGATACAGAGCCACGGCTCGGACCTGCCCCCTCTCTCTACTCATTGGTTTACTGGCTGTGATTGACAGCAACGGGAGGTAGAGTCCCCAGAGGGCCGAGACTCGTCACATCGTTGGATCGAGATGGGGGTAATGTATTGGGGGGGCTGGTGTACACAGAAGGTTTTTTACCTTCATGAATAGAATGCATGAAAGTAATAAACCTTGAGCTTTTAGAACCAATTTAAATATTTTCCATATACATTCTCTTTAAAATGTATTGGTTTGTTATTTGGATATACAATACATTAAATGCATACAGGCTATAAGAACCAGGCATTATAGACCTGTTGCTTGTAGAATGATTCAGCGAGTTTAGAAATTGTGTTGATGTTCTACAGAAGAAGACACTTTGAAATGCCATTGTATTTTGTATCAACAGAAAGCTAAAATGGAAGATATTACTTTACTTTTGTGCAAATTAAAAGAAAGTGGTATTAAACCCAAAATCAAAAATGTATTCTATTGCAACTTACCAGTTTTTTAGAATTTTTTTTCCCTCTGGTTTCACCTAGTGATGTGGCCAGTAACACACTTTCTTCTATAGAGCACTTCACTCTGGATGAAGGAGCACGAGAACACCTTTGGACAGCAGCATTGTTAATCTAGGGGGGTATTAGATGTACTAGCAGATTTAAATACACTAACAAACTGAAGCCAGTTTCCAACTAATACTTTATAAGCTGGTATGTACATCGTAAATGTCCCTACTCTGTTTGGTAAGTTGAGTCTGTCCCCACGAATGTTAATCGTCGAAGATAAATACGGGTTGAAAATAGGGTTTTCCTTTTTTTTACCGAAAGATATGGTCGAATATTTCATAATCAACCTTTGACCGAAGTCAAACAACT
>BLSH010247668.1:1798020-1808731 GCA_018402905.1 Glandirana rugosa
CATGGAGGGTTGATTTTTCAGATTCCCCACCAAGGCTAAGGGTAGCTCGCACAGGCGTTGGCCGGACTGGGGAAAGTTTTTGGATTCTAGATATCCTCTATACCACCAGCCGGTTCCTTGATAGCAGTCTTCATCAGAAAAAACCTCAGAAGAACGCAGATCCCATAGGGAACCAGGTCTAACTCCTTGCACTAGGCAATAAAAACTGATATGCTATTGTCTAGCAGGGGGTTATATGCTAAGGTGAGGACGGCCCCCTGGGAGGGGCCAACCTATGCTTTTGTTTTGTTTTGCCTAGTCTACTCCAAGTGATATGAGCATAAACCCCACTTGAAGGGCTGCGTCTGTCAGTGAACGTAAGAGTAATTAGACTTTTTAGTTGGGAGGTACCCACTACTATTGCACTTTGGATGTTTTTTGTTTGCTTACATTGTCACACTGAATGTATTATGTTTTGGTTATTATTATGATGTGAATTTTTGTACTTGCAATTCATTTGTATTGCAAATATCTATAGGAGGGCTCTCCACCATCCCTGCTAAGTTTTATTTTTTGATGTTTTATTCTGATTTTGATGTGCATTACACGTGAAGTCACATATAACTTGAATTATAGCACTTGAAGTAAACTGGTATTGCAAACATTTGCAGGAGGGGTTTCCACCATCCCTGTTAAGTTTCTTTTTTTATGTTTTATATTTATATGTATTATATGTGACGTTATATATTACAGAGAATGGTATTGTGTTAATATTGAAGCTTATTCAGCATACCATACATGATGATAGATTACATATTATTAATAAGGAGTGCATTGTTTTTAACTAGATCGCAAACGCCTAGTTTTGCATTCTAAGTAGGAGTAAAGCAGGCCATAAATGACTCGATTTTATTTCCTTCCACCACAGGTGAAAGGAAAGAAAACCGCTCAATGCCTCAATTTCCTGATCAACACATTCATTGTTGATGGCGGAATGCCTTCTGCAGCCCTATTGATTTCTGCCAGCGGGGGAGTGCAGGGAGCCTTACCGGCTGGCAGAACACGATTACTGCTAGCGGCTATAGCCACGACAGTAATCGCATGCCAAAATCCGACAGGCTGGTTGTGCCCAAGTCAATCGATGAATCGACTTGTGTACAATCAGCCTGCCCATACGTGGATCGAAATTTCGATCCATCTAAGGCCAGCTTAATCAAGCACCACCACTGTTTAGCACCACAAATCAGGAGGCAGCATCTGCATATACTGTATAATGATCAAATAAGGCGAGTCCATGCACATATATCACTGCAAAATTATACATAGAAACAAGATTGCTAAAACATTTCCACACATCGATAAGATTTTTACATCAAGAATATCTCTTTATATCTTGATCTAAAAAAATTCATTGAAAATGTTTCACTTCTCAAGCGATTGAGTTTTCTAGGAGTACCCTTTATAGAATAAAATAAGACTTTATAGTAGAATAAGACTTTTCCTATATTTTGATATAAGAACTGCTGGATCCGGCAAAGAATTATACATTGAATTCAAATTGTTACATGAGGTTCCTTACACAGACAACATTCATAAATTGGCTGAACAGTCAGAGATAGGAGATCATAAAAGAAATAGAACAGTGCACAGAAGAATAGATTTATCAACTGATAACTAGACTATCAAAGCTCGGTTTGGAATACATGAGTATACCATAAGCTAACATCACACTAGTCAAAGTAGGAGGAAAGTAGAAAGAAATAAAAGGAACTTTTACATTGACAAAAAAAAATATTTTTATAGTTAGCTTTTTACATGTACTGTATCTGGATCTATGCAACAACTTAACTTAAAGTTGAACCCTTATGTAGAAAAACAAGCCATTCAGTTTGAAATGGAAATAGAAGGCAAAACATTTGTGTATAGATATGAAAAAAAAATCTAAACTTTTTTTTTTCCTTTTATTATTATTGTAAGGGAATACATAATCTATGTTCTCAGTTGCATCCAGGGCTTGGAGAGGTGGGGTTGAAGAAACAGCAGTACACTCATTTTCCCAGTTAATAGCTATGCAGGGGAGGGCGTGTCAGACCATTGGAGGACAGATAGGCTGTTCCTCCCAGCACAGCCAGAAACTGACCACGCTAGAATGGTTGCGCTCTACGCCTAGCGTGGTCAGTTTGAAATAGGAAAAAGGGGAACTGGAGGATCACCGGGTATTTTACACAAAGGAAGCAATGTAATGAGAGCAGGATACTTCTTTAACAAAAGTACATGGTACAACAGACACATATCAGGAATATAAAATGTTGGGGTAACATATTCTTTAATGGGGCCAAGGCAAGATAAATATAAAGTTTAGTCAATTTACATCATTGAACTAAATTCATCAGATCCCCAATGAATTCATTTGCGGTTTAATTTTGTAATGTATCGTCTATATGGTACTGCTTTATTACTGTGCCTACCTGGTAAGTTGGTCAACAGCTTTTCTTACCAAAGGTATAAAGCCCAGGACCAATAAAGCCCAACTCCATTTTTTAAACTGTAATGTTTAGCCTTCTGTTTTTATTTTTTTTAAAAAAAGAAAGAAGAAGGAGATAAAACCTAACTTGTAAACAGCTCTACTTACCCGTGCTGCTCTCTTCGTACTTCTTGCTCAGTCCCTGCACAGGCACTTAGGGGTAAAGTGATTCCCATGATCGTCCAACCCCTTCCTATGAGCCCAGACTGCCAACAACACACCACCTAAGATCAGCGTCATTACTTAGCCTTGGCTCAACAGAGTAATGCTGCATAGGAAGGTGCTCAAAAGTCACACACTCTATGCAACTTTAAAGAAAAAGTGCACGTGACATAACTGTCTGGAATATTCTTGAACTAAGGCATGTATGTGGTCAATTTTTTTTAAGTTAAATGAAGGGTGTAGGGGTTTAATAAACTGGAGCTGAGCTTTTCATAAGAAAGAACTCTGGCTCTTGCAACAGTTTTAGCAATGCCTATTGGGGCAAAGCAAAGTGTAGCTTATTTTCATTGAGAACAAATTTTGAGTTATTATTACAGTATTTACCTTAAAGTACAGTCACTTTTCTTAGGCACCATTCACACTTCATGTATTCATGTTCCCGCTGCCAATTTTGTGTGGGCAATTTTCACGTGATTCTGCGTGTCACGCATAGGGCAGCCCATTCATTTCAATAGGCGTGTTTGTCGCCTAAAAAAAGCTCCTGCTCCTTTGGCACAGTTTATCATAACTGCCATGCAACTCTGTCACAGGACAATCATACCGCGTGTCGTGCGTTTTTCAGCAACTGCCACGCAATTTGAAATTGAGGTCAGAATCGTAGTGATTCCGCCCAGTATTCCAAATCGCCAAGTGTGAATGTGGCCTTAAACCTATACTGTACATACACTATATTACCAAAAGTATTGGGACACCTGCCTTTACACTCACATTAACTTTAATGGCATCCCAGTCTTTGTTCGTAGGGTTCAATATTGAGTTGGCCCACCCTTTGCAGCTATAACCACTTCAACTCTTATGGGAAGGCTGTGCACAAGGTTTAGGAGTGTGTCTATGGGAATGTCTGACCATTCTTCCAGATGCGCATTTGTGAGGTCAGGCACTGATGTTGAAGAGAAGACCTGGCCAACAGTTTGCGCTCTAATTCATCCCAAATGTGTTCCATTGGGTTGAGATCAGGACCCTGTGCGGCCAGTCAAGTTCCTCCATCCCAAACTTGCTCACCCATGTCTTTATGGACCTTGCTTTGTGCACTGATCCAAATCATTTGGTAGAGGGGGGGTTATGGTGTGGGGTTGTTTTTCAGGGATCGGGCTTGGCTCCTTAGTTCCAGTGAAGGGAACTCTTAAGGCGTCAGCATACCAAGACATTTTGGACAATTTCATGCTCCCAACTTTGTAGGAAAAAGTTTGGGATTGGCCCTTCCTGTTCCAACATGGTTACGTACCAGTGCACAAAGCAAGATCCATAAAGACATGGATTAACGAGTTTGAGGTGGAGGAACTTGACTGACCTCCACAGAGTCCTAACCTCAACCCAATAGAACACATTTGGGATGAATTAGAGAGCACACTGCGAGCCAAGCCTTCTCTCCAACATCAGTGCCTAACCTCACAAATGTGCTTCTGGAAGAATGGTCAGACGTTCCCATAGACACACTCCTAAACCTTGTGGACAGCCTTCCCAGAAGAGTTGAAGCGGTTATAGCAGCAAAGGGTGGGCCAACTCAATATTGAACTCTACAGAAAAAGACTGGAATGCCATTAAAGTTCATGTGGGTATAAAGGCAGGTGTCCCAATACTTTTGGTAATATAGTGTATTTATCCAAAACCCACTTAGTGCAGCCAGCTATGTTATATATTTTTCTTATAAAATACAGAGGTTTGTAGAGTCCTTAAAAGCAGAGTAGGTATGCTACTACATATAAGCCACATAAGCAGTGCATTGTTTTTCAGTGTATCGGCTGAAATAGACTTGCATTGTGAGAAAGATCAGCAAAATACAACAAAGCCAGAGTATGTTATGATCCATTAAAGGTGCTTCAATGCACATACAGAATTGCAAATAGACAGAAATTACGTTTTTAAAAAAGCACTTCTTAAGCACTCATTAGAGAGATGAAATCCTGACTCACCATACTGGTTTTGAGAATTATAGGCATGGTGACTTAGCAACCAATGGGTGGAACATGGTAAACATGAGTACAGGATGTCACAAGCACTTTTTTGTAACATAATACAAGTTATCATAAAGTGCAACATGTCAGAGCTGTGTGTGTATCTCACATTGCCTTGATGAGAGAGCTGTGTGCAGTATCATATCACAATAAAAAAAAACTTGCCTATTCAAGAAAAGCATGTTTGGGTGATATACTGTGCTCACTACTTTAACCCAGTCATACCTTGAAGGAAAATGGGCCCTTAAAGCGCAAAAGGTGTTTTTACCTTAATACATTGTCTACATTAAGGTCAAAAGCCCTCCTTTTCCATAATCATTCATTATGTTTCCATAAGATTGTAGGAGTGTAGGCTTGTATTTTTAGTTGTGATTTAGGATATTTTTTATATGTTCACCTAGATAACATGTCAAACACAAGGCCCGTGGGCCGAATCTGGACCGCCAGGCCTTGCACCCAGTTTTGCAGCCAGAACGTGGTGGCACTTCATTTCGACACATCTCACTCTCACCCTTTGCTTTCAGTGGCTCCTGGAACTAACAAATCCCTGCACTTACAGTGGGAACAGATCTCCAGAATCCAAGAGAGAGAGAACGATCTCCCTGCAACTGCCTACACAGGGAGGTATTAGAGCCAACAATTGGTGAAAAATCACCCAGAATACCTACCAGGAACAAGAATAATTAGAATTTTATTGAAAACAAGTTAAAATTTTTCACAAAATAATATCACCATTGTAGAAGACAAGTTAACATAAGACAACGTTGTCTAACAGGTCTCACATGGCTCAGGCACATTCCTCAGTCATCCACACCATCACCAAACACGCACCAGATGACGGTTGGATACAATGTCCTATATAAAAGCCTCAGCATGCGTAAATGGCCGTGAATATCCGGGTGGTCAAAACAGCTGGTGGGTTAGTGAACAGAAATCCAAGTGTGAAAACGGATCTCTCTGTGGAATAATAAACACTTCCCCCAAGGTACTATGTACTAGATTTGGTCTCATAAGGGGCACGTGGCATCCAGTGATGTTTCAGTAAGTAATGTAATTCACAGTACACAATGGATGTGCTATTAGAGAGTCCCAATGCAGGCAGGGGTGAGGCTAAATCGCCGGTATGTGTATCATCCAATAGCCCGTCTACTGCACCAGGCTCATCTATGACCGTTGACACAATGGGGTTGATTTACTAAAGCTGGAGAGTGCAAAAAACTGCAGCCGTGCATACTAGCCAATCAGCTTCTAACCTCAGCTTATTCAATCAAGCTTTGCCCATAAAACCTTGAAGCTGATTGGTTTCTTTGTGGAGCTGCACCAAAATTTGCACTTTCAAGCTTTAGTAAGTCAACCCCAATATATCACACCGAAGCTGTGCAGATCCCTAAATATGCAGGACCAGGCTCTAGGTGGATAAGTTCCAAAAACACTTAGGTCTGTCCACTAACACTGATGCTGTCAGCTGCCTCAAACACACCAGGAAGAGCACACCAATAATGGTAATGTTCACCACATGGATTAGTCCCTTGATGGTGGTGAAAAGGGAAGACTAAGGCAGTGTCACTGGATTATGTTAAACTTCACAAATATTGCAACGCCCATCCCACTGGTTGCCGTATCACAGCTTGTCGATGCTGGTATGTCCTGAACAGCTATAGCACTATATATCAGCAAGGCCACATTGGCCGTATCTCACCAACTTCCAAGGGCAATAGGGGCGGTGTCCATCAATAATAGTGTGCCAGATTCCACTGCCGAAAGGCTGCAAACGGTGCGCTGCCGTCTGGTCTGTGTATCAACACGAGGCTTGTAGCAAGAGTTCCAGCTGACCCACGACCATCCCACGGGGTGGGGGGAGGTGCCAAGCACACGTCCGACCTGCAGTGGGGATGCTACACTGACGCGTTTTGTCCGCCAATCACGGACTTCCGCTCCGCAGGTCAGACGTGTGCTTGGGACCTTCCCCCACCCCGTGGGATGGTCGTGGGTCGTGCACTCCTGAACCCTGCACTCTGTATGTAGTGCACCCCAAATATATCTGGCCCTTTGAGGGCAACCATACAGCTGATGCCAATCAGACTAATACAGTGCTTACAGTTTGTGATAATATATAAAATATATAAATTATTCCTGTGACAAAAATCAATAACAAAAACAGTCTTTTATAAAGTGCTCGGTGCTCCAAAATGATTTAGAAGGTGCTGAAGTGCTTCATGTAAACATGCTGTGCCGTGTGTCACACTCCCCTCTTGTATCCCCACTCATCAGAAAAAATGGACCCTCAGCTTTGCAGTCTGGGGGTCAAATACGCTTGTTACTGGTGTGAGGAAGATGGGCCTCTGGAATTCTTTGGTGAGATCTCCAAATAAAGGTCTTACGGGTAGCTAAAATATCCACCAGGCTCCTCATCTGAACCTTCAGCCCTGCAAAGGGTCTTTTACATCAGTTCTGCAAAAGACTACTTCTTAGCAGCTCTGAATTGTTTGGTTCCTCCCACACTGACTTTTTATGAACACTCACTACCACACCACAGGTAGTGAGTGCTCATAAAAGTGCTCAATTGATTAAGGTGAAATATACACAGAACTGAATGACTCGTTCTTTATCCAATGGATATCACCCAAAATTGTAAGCAGGCAAAGCAAGCCTCTGGACAAGGAGCTACTGCACTGATGTTTTTCGACAAACCCCACTGTTTTGGAAATTCTTTGTCATGTAAAATTATCATTCATTAGACAAAGTTATTATTTTTGCATATATAGAGTAAAAAAAAAAAAAGATAGAAGAAACATCAAGTCACGTCAAGTCTCTGTTAAGATGATCACTGCTGCAGCGTACTTCACTTATTGGCAGCCACCTTTTCAGGACACTTTATTATCTTATCCTAACAAAAGAGACCATTCCCCAGCAAGGGTGAGCTACAAAATATGAAGCTGGTGAGGTGAGAAGGCAATTCCTAAATGGACTAAAGGATGTATAGAGCTAGGTGGCTTCAGTGTCAAGCATGAAAATAAAGCAGAGTTGGAAAGTTCTGCCAAAGGTTGTTGCCAGTGATAAGTCAAACAGCCCTGGGTTCGGTTGGGTAGGAGTTTGCTGAAATTCAAAGTATATCATGATTTTCCAGGTGAATAATTCAGATGCCAAACTAGTATACCAGTTAAATCGGGGGTATGGCCGAGCAAGGCATGTGAGAGGACGCATCTCCCACAGCTCCCGTCCGTGATCCGGTTTTGATCCTCTCCCAGCCGTTCCATCGCCGCAAATACCGGCCATCCCGACGGACATAACACCGGGGCACACCGTGGAGCACCCGCCAGCCCTCTGCACCAGAAGGATGACCCGATACAAGGGCTCGGATGCCGCAACCGCGGAGGCCCAAGATGGCGCGTCTGGTGTCATTTTAAAATGCCCTATGACAAACATATGTCCCTGTGTCATTTACAAACAGAGCCCAGGACTTAACTGGTTAAATGGGCTTTCTATCCTAACAAACCATAATTCATTCAAAAAGGTACACATTACAGGAGACCAAAGCACATAATGTGTATTGCTGAGCATTACCGCTCTGTGTGAATACACACATGCACACAGCATATATACAGTATCTCACAAAAGTGAGTACACCTCTCATATTTTTGCAAATATTTTATTATATCTTTTCATGTGACAACACTGAAGAAATTACACTTTGCTACAATGTAAAGTAGTGGGTGTACAGTTTGTATAACAGTGTAAATTTGCTAGCTCCTCAAAATAACTCAACACACAGCCATTAATGTATAAACCACCGGCAACAAAAATGAGTACACCCCTAAGTGAATATGTCCAAATTGGGCCCAATTAGCAATTTTCCCTCCCTGGTGTCATGTGACTCATTAGTGTTACAAGGTCTCAGGTGTGAATGGGGAGCAGGTGTTTTAAATTTTGTGTTATCGCTCTCACTCTCTCATACTGGTCACTGGAAGTTCAACGTGGCACCTATGGCACTCTCTGAGGATCTGAAAAAAAGATTGTTGCTCTACATAAAGATGACCTAGGCTATAAGAAAATTGCCAAGACCCTGAAACTGAGCTGCAGCACGGTGGCCAAGACCATACAGCGGTTTAACAGGACAGGTTCCACTCAGAACAGGCCTCACCATGGTCGACCAAAGAAGTTGAGTGCACGTGCTCAGCATCATGTCCAGAGGTTGTCTTTGGGAAATAGACATATGAGTGCTGCCGAGGTTGAAGGGGTGGGGAGACAACCTGTCAGTGCTCAGACCATACACCGCACACTGCATAAAATTGATCTGCATGGCTGTCATCCCAGAAGGAAGCCTCTTCTAAAGATGATGCACAAGAAAGCCCGCAAACAGTTTGCTGAAGACAAGCAGACTAAGGACACGGATTACTGGAACCATGTCCTGTGGTCTGATGAGACCAAGATAAACTTATTTGGTTCAGATGATGTCAAGCTTGTGTGGGGACAACCAGGTGAGGAGTACAAAGACAAGTGTGTCTTGCCAACAGTAAAGCATGGTGGTGGTGGGAGTGTCATGGTCTGGGGCTGAATGAGTGCTGCCAGCTACAGTTCATTGAGGGAACCATGAATGCCAACATGTACTGTGACATACTGAAGCAGAGCATGAGCCCTTCCCTTCGGAGACTGTGCCACAGGGCAGTATTCCAACATGATAACGACCCCAAACACACCTCCAAGACGACCACTGCCTTGCTAGAGATGCTAAGGGTAAAGGTGATGGACTGGCCAAGCATGTCTCTGGACCAAAACCCTATTGAGCATCTGTGGGGCATCCTCAAATGCAAGGTGGAGGAGCGCAAGGTCTCTAACATCCACCTGCTTTGTGATTTCGTCATGGAGGAGTGGAACAGGACTCCAGTGGCAATCTGTGAAGCTCTGGTGAACTACATGCCCAAAAGGGTTAAGGCAGTGTTGGAAAATAATGGTGGCCACACAAAATATTGACACTTTGGGCTCAATTTGGACATTTTCACTTAGGGGTGTTCTCACTTTTGTTGCCAGCGGTTTAGACATGGCTGTGTGTTGGGATATTTTGAGAGGACAGCAAATTTACACTGTTATACAAGCTGTATACTCACTACTTTACATTGTAGCAAAGTGTAATTTCCTCAGTGTCTTCACATGAAAAGATATAATAAAATATTTACAAAAATGTGAGGGGTGTACTCACATTTGTGAGATACTACACATATATATATATATATATATATATATATATCTTTGTTTACAGACATTTAATATATAGTAAAGGATTCCCAGAGTACTATGGGTTCACTAAAGAGGCACAACACAGGTATTTGCCTGTCTCTTGTCTAGCTTGCTGACCAAATTCAATATTGGAGCAGTCATTGAGATAAGCAACAGACAGAACAAACAGCAACTACTGGGGTTACCTAGGAAATGTGTGAGAGCCTCTGTGCTACCCGGAAACAAACCAAATAGATGCTGCTCCTGTATCAGTGAATATTCTCCTTAAGTGATATGTTTCTATAAATGTGTAACAAACTGACTGCTGCACTACCTATTATATTACACAATTAATAACTACATGGTGGGCCATTTATATGGATACACCTTAATAAAATGGGAATGGTTGGTGATATTAACTTCCTGTTTGTGACACATTAGTATATGTGAGGGGGGAAACTTTTCAAGAGTGTGGTAACAAAAAGAACACTTTAAGGGTTATTCAAAGTACACAGTGTACTGGGAGAAGGATAACTTTTTTGTTTTCAACCTAAGTTTTACCGGCTGAAGTTTTACCGGTGGTACCAGTGGTGGGTAGAACTTTTCAAAGGGGGGAGTGTATATGATTACACAGTGTTTGTCCTTCAATTATAGTGGTTGGTAAGGGTAAAATAATTCCACATAGGTATATTTACCGGGTGGTACATCAATAATTAACACATTATATTATCCATCACGTCGTCAGTCAAACAATGTGTAAATATCTTTGTATAGTGAATTCCTCTTATAAGTGACTATGTCCTCGTCGTAGATAAAC
>BLSH010247668.1:1818555-1831274 GCA_018402905.1 Glandirana rugosa
ATTGGATGATCGAGAGCCACCAACCCCCCCCCTTTTCTGTGGTGTTGCAAGACCTCTTCAAGATCCCCTAGGACGGTGGATTTTAACTCGGAGCGTGCCAGGTTGCCATCCCGCCGTGCGGAGTACCTCCCCCCTGGAATGTGTGACGCGAAGTGAGCTTCAGAGGAGAGTGTGACGCGACCGACAGTCCGGACATCCTTGTGGCCTCACAGGCATATTCCCAAAGGCGTTTTTCCTCCACCTTTCTGGTAAGCCTCCATTCTGAAAGATTTGGAGTTTTTTATTCATTCTGCTGGCTCGCTGTGGATATATACCGTTAGACATCATCATTCAATTGTTTCAGGATTCATCACCGTTGTGTCTTGTGTCAACCCTTTTGGGACAATTGCACCATCTCTTATTCCTAGCACACAGTTTTTCTACATGATATAATTTTTGCACTAATACCCGGAATCAGGACTTTCACAAGGACTTTTATGTAAATTACAGATTTTACTTGTTTCATATATGTGTTTTTTATACTTTGGTCGTTTATATACATAGACACTGGTTTAATCACTCCCCCTTTTTACCCTTGGGTTTTTTCAGCCGTACTAACCCAACACATTTTTTGATGCACTTGCACTTTCCATCAAGTTTTATGGTTTAGCGCCACTCACTTATATACACATTTCTGCACGATATTTTGGTCGTTTTAAGTGGCAGCTTACCGCAACATTAGCATCTTGTTTTCCTAGCGCAGGAACCTTCCCTTCCATATATGAATAAAGAATGACATCCCTTAATATCTATTCTACTACATGTTTCGCCATTCTGGCTTCTTCAGGAAATGCGTGATAGGGATAAAGGTAAGCATAGGTCCCATGAGATCATTGCCTCCAACTGTGTGTTGGAGATACCAAAGTGTAAAGTACAAAAATTGTAAAAGAAAAAAACTGAAGAAAGTGAAAAAAAATGATATGCAGAGTTCACCCACTAGCACCAAATGAGCCCCCCCGCCGCCATGTCCGGAGTCCAGGGGAGCCCTCATTATACACGTGGAACAGTAAGGAGATCTGGATGATCTGATTAAATGTGAGCATCTCCAATCTGCATATTTATATTATAAAACACACTTTGTCTCAACAGCACCAACTAGTGATTATGAGGCTCAGTTTGGTAGGATTCATAAATTCCCTATCTAATATATCTTGGTTCTTAACCCCCTTTATGGTGGGTTTAGCATTGTTCCTGACATTCTTGGGGGGGGGGGGGGCTCGTGTGGTGCCAGTAGGCAAACTCCGCATATCAGTTTTTCTAATTTCCTTCAGTTTTTCTACTTTATGCGTTGGTATCTCCAACACACACTTGGAGGCAAGGATCTCATGGAACCTATGCTTGCCGGTATCCCTATCACGCATTTCCTGAATAAGCCAGAATGGCGAAACGTAGAAGAATAGGTGTGAAGGGATGTCATTTTTTATTTGTTGTACATGAACCTATGTCTAAATCAATGCATCAATGTTTTTAAATAAAACGTATGCAATTTTAACAGTAGTTTGTGTAACAAGAATATTGCACCTACAAAATCCCATCCTTTAACCTTTTTGCCAGTAGTCTTTGATCCAAAAGGGATGTTGGTGCCAATTAGATCTTTTTCTGCTACAGTGTATATATATATATATATATATATATACACACACATATATATATATATATATATACACACACACACACACACACATACCATATATATATATATATATATATATATATATATATATATATATATACACATACAACATATAAATCCCATACCTACATGAATGCCTAGATCTCAACTATGATACTGAATGATCAAAGCACAATAAAGTTCATTCCTATGTAACCCATTATAACACGATTGTGATTTTTTAAAAACTATTATTTTTTTCTTCATAAATATTATGAGGCCTATTTATAAAAAGAATGCTGTGCAAATGTCTCAGCATTTCCTTAGTCGTCATAAAAAAAAAAACATGTATTGTTTCAATTATGTGTGAAATGGCATTTATTTATTTATTTTCTTCAATTATCAGCTCCACCTAGTGCCCATAATTCAGTTTTTTGCACGGTGCTGGTCATGACTGCTGTTGAAGATGTAAAGCATGCTAAATAGGGTGGTACTTTTTAAAGAAAAAGAGCAATTCTTGTCAACAAAAGAAAGCAGTTACTTCTAATATCAAGCAAACATAGATTCAAAGTCTGTGTAGCAAAATAAGCAAATACATCTCTATGCAGGATCAGTAAGCGGGCAGTAGGAGTGTACTTCCCGAAGACTATACTGTGTAACTTCCCTTTTTTCTCCTTCCTGCATCACCGACCATATTCATATTGGTGGCTGAAAGAAACCTTTCAGTAGTGGCATTTATTTTGATTTTGCACAAGGCAATAAGGAGTCTGGATAAGGTGTTCCGGTATCACCAGTAGGTGAGTTCCAGGATCACCAAATTACAGACATAATGGAGTTGGGTGGACTGGTACACTACAGTAATGCCTGGATAAGAAATGTGACTACTGCCTGCACCCCCTGATGCATTAAATGTTCTAATAGAAATTTTGATTATAGTACATCTTTAAATAAAGATATGCAATGGACATGTGATGGAGTATACACTATGGGTAGTCTATGATAGTAAACAACAGTTTACCTGAAGATTTTCAATACAAAACTGGTGCCCATACATATCAATAGCAGAAAGAAAAATCGACTCCACTTGGTTGTGACGAAGTTCATATGAAGGCAGATGTGAAGCAATAAGGACCTGAGAAAAATAAAAAAAATATAAAAGCTGTAGAGCACAGTGAAATGAATGCAGTGGAAAATGCAGGAAGCCAAAGAGTTCATAAACAAGCAGCATATATACCTGCCGGGCTCGCAGAGCCACCTTGGAATTAGTTGTTTTACTCAGCTGAGTGAGTTCTGTCAGGATGTTGAGCAACTCATCTGTTAATGTCGGGTCCCGGCCACACAGCTGATCCTACATATAGAAAAAAAGAAGGACAATACAGAGTAAAAACAATGGTCTCACATCGCTGCTTTTAGTCATCTTGGTACTCCTCTCACACAGTGCTTTCCAGACAGAAATTTTTGATGGGCTTCAATGCATCCACCAACAAACTTTAGGGGCCAATACTGCTACTGTACAGCAAGAGTAGAGCTCAGCTTCAGCCAAAATCTTTATTTAATTTTTGATGCAGTAGGGAAGGGTAAATTCTCTATCACACTTTTATTGCCATCCATGTCCATGATGGGCAGTTTGTGCCTCACTTACTGTCAGGACAGACAAAAACACATTTTTTAGATGGGTAGGGTTTTGGGTAGAACTTATGAATTTTTTTGTTCTCTGTGTCTTTCTGTCTTGTTCATGGCCACATTCCTCAAAGATGGTGTAGGGACTATAGGTGAAGGAAAATCTACCCAATGGGGTCAGAGACAAAAATAAAAACCTGACAGAAATGTCAAATCCTCCACTCTGACATATCAATTTTTTAACATATATATATATATTTAAAAGTGACATTGTTTATAAAAGCCTTAAACATGAAAGCATTAGCACTGGCCATAACAATGTTAGAAGTCTATCTTCATTTTCTAACCTACACGAAGGGGCAAATAAAACAGTGAATGTGACATTCACCAAATATTCATGCAGGTGAATATTCACTGCTTTATAATATTGCTAAGGCCAACAAATACATCATCAGTTTTTTTCAGTTTCAATAGGTTTTTATTGAAAAGGCTTTCATGGGTAATAAACTGTGAACACAAAGGCTCATGGGTACAACATCTTTGGGCAACATACCAAGAAGATTCCAACCTAGGTTCAGAAATTAAAAGTATGGCCATACAATGAGTTCCATATTGAACAAGAAACACCTTCTGCAATGGCCCTTAATATCAGAGTATATTTGGCCATACAGATTATGTGCTGTTGAAAAAAAGTATAACATGAATTAACCTTGATAGGCAATCTAGATCAGACTACAGGTCATAAAGTAAAAAGAAAGACCAACTATAAAGAAAACCAAGAACGCAAAGGTAAAAAGGGGGAGAAGGTAGAGGAGTGGGTCAGAGTAAAGTTAAGAAGAGGGAAAGAACAAGATCAATCAGGTTACTAACATGCTCTAAACCAGTGGTTCTCAACTCCGTCCCCGGGACCCACTAACAGGCCAGGTTTGTAGGATAACTGAAATACATCACAGGTGATATCATTTGCTGCTCAGTGATTGCAGTATTCTAGTCTGCATCTCCCCAAGGGAATACTTAAAATTTGGCCTGTTGGTGGGTCCTGAGGACCGGAGTTGAGAACCACTGCTCTAAACTGTATCGCCCCTGCCTAGGTGAATATTAGATGGTCCACAAGGAATTGTCAAAATAATGAGGAAAATAATGTGTAATCGAAGGGGACAAACCTACAATTTCTTAACTTTACTATGAAGAACAGCAGCCAATTCTTCATTCAAAAGGTACCATGTTGTTTTTGTTTAACTTGTGTAACTGCTGAAGTACCAGACTACCAGGCTTTGGCCAGGGTTTGTTTGGCCGCCGTAGATATAAGATGCAAGTCTAAATAGATTTGAGGTACATTCCATTAGTCAAGAGTGAAGTAAGGTGGTGTAAATCTAGGGAGCTACTAAGGTCCCTCTCCCAAAGACCCCCCTGGATGGAAAAAGGGTCATGAAGACATACACTCTCCGGCCACTTTATTAGCTACACATTGCTAGTACCGGGTTGGACCTCTTTTGCCTTCAGAACTGCCTTAATTCTTTGTGACATAGATTTAACAAGGTATTGGAAACATTCTTCAGAGATTTTGGTCCATATTGACATGATCGCATCACGCAGTTGCTGCAGATTTTCGGCTGCACATCCATTATGCGAATCTCCCATTCCACCGCATCCCATAGGTGCTCTATTGGATTGAGATCTGGTGACTGTAAAGGCCATTGGAGTACATTGAACTCATTGTCATGTTCAAGAAACCAGTTTGTGATGATTTTGTGACATGGTGCATTATCCTGCTGGAATTAGCCATCAGAAGATGGGTACACTGTAGTCATAAAGGGATGGACATGGTCAGCAAAAATGCTCAGGTAGGCCATGGTGTTTTAATGATGCTCAATTGGTACTAAGGGGCCTAAAGTGTGCCAAGAAAATATCTCCCACACCAATACACCACCACCACCACCAGCTTGAACCATTAATACAAGGCAGGATGGATCCATGCTTTCATGCTGTTTACGCCAAATTCTGACCCCACCATCTGAATATCATGACTGAAATCGAGAAACATCAGAGTAGGCAACGTTTTTTTCAATCTTGTATTGTCCAATTTTGGTGAGCCTGTGCGATGTAGCCTTAGGCTGGATTCACACCATTGCGGTGCGAATTCCAGCCTGTCTGCAGCTGAGAAGGGGCGGAGCCGCCATTCGGCGGCTCATGTCCGTTCTCGCAGCACATCGGCTGCTCGGGGAGGGAGGGGGGGTGCAGCGAGGAGGGGAAAAATCCCTGCAAAATCGCTGTTCAATGCGGAGCACATCTGCGGGTTAGATGCGCTCCCATTGAACACAACATGATGGTAATTCGCACCGCATTGCACAAAAAACGAATACACCGCACACCGCACATATGTGAACCGGACACATTGAAAACAATGTGTTTTCAAGTGTCTTGCGAATTGGATACGGTTTAAGCCGCATCCAATTCGCATAGGTGTGAACCCAGCCTAAGTTGCCTGTTCTCAGCTGACAGGAGTGGCACCCACTTCCCCTGATTTTAGATCTTCCCCTCAGATTTACAGTGACTGCACTTCCAAGTGCACTTGCAGTCCACACAACTGCCGCTCACTGGATATTATCTCTTTTTCAGACTATTCTCTGTAAACGCTAGAGATGGTTTTTCGTGAAAATCCGAGTAGATCAGAAGTTGTTGAAATACCAGCCCGTCTGACACCAACAACCATGCCACGTTAAAAGTCACTTAAATCCCCTTTATTCCCCATTCTGATGCTTGGTTTGAACTTCAGCAACTCGTCTTCACCACATCTAGATGCCTACATTTATTGAGTTGCTGCCATGTGATTGGCTGATTAGCAATTTGTGTTACCAAGCAATTAAACAGGTGTACCTAATGAAGTGGACACTGAGTGTATATGTTTGAAGGGAGTGAAAGTCAGCGACTAGTGTGCTTTAATTTGTCATAAAATATGATCTGATCCTCATCTAGGCCACAATAATAAACAAACATGTGCTTCAGCTGATTATTTGTACATACTGTGGGAGATTAGCTTGTAAGGAGCACTTTCCAGGGGATAAGATTCAGCATGGATGTCAGTCTCTTTAAAGTCTGTCGGCTTGCCAGGTTTATTTTTACAGGTTTGCAAGATCAAAACACAAACAGAAAACAAAACCTTGCCATCTGGCGCTACACTAAACAAAGAGATTTCTCTCTATACAGTGTGGGGCTGTCCCTGACACCCACAAAACATAAGCACATTGCAAACCTTGTTTTAGAGTCCAAATCATCACACAGAGCTCTCTCAGCTTTCTCACTCTGAGATCCAGGATCAAGCTCAAGTTAAATCTCTTGCAGGTGGAGAGGGGTTTGAGTAGACCAGAAAGTCTGGGCCGGAACCAGCTCTGCCACGGTGGCCGGCAAAACTCGGGTCGGACTCCCAGTAGTCACCTCAAAATGATCGCATGCAAGGCGGCAAATATCACATGTCCATTGTCGTACCTCGCATAACATCACATATCCCCCCCCTCTGCTCAAGCCCCTGGGGCGGAGCAAGTGTCCTGACCATGCAGTGGGCCCGGGAAACACCATCGGCATTATTTTGGAGCCTTCCGGCCCAGTGTTCCACTGAGAACTTAAAAGGCTGTAGGGTCAGGAACCACCTAGTCATCCAGCTATTTCTCTCCCTGTTGTTACACATCCACTTAACCTGTTCCCTACCGAGTCATTGTAAAATGACGTTGGCAGGGAACCTCCATCGATCCAGGATGACGTCATATGACGTCTTTCCCTTTTCGCCGCTACTGCGGGCCCCTGGGGGCCCGCAGCGCAGCGATCCCGGATCGATCATGTCCCTCGGAAAACAGCCCCCCTCGATCGGGGTAAAGAGGCAATAAAATTGGCTCTTTACCACGTGACCAGCTGTGTCCAATCACAGCCGGTGACTACCGACCTTGTGCACATCGGGACAAAGCCTCGGACAAAGCCCAGCTCCGATCAGTGTAAAGAGCCAATAGAATTGGCTCTTTACCACGTGACCGGCTGTGTCAATCTGAGTACCTGTCACATGTCCATCAAAGTACACGAGTACCTGTCACCTGTCCATCAAAGTACCCAAGTACCTGTCACCTGTCCATCAAAGTACCCGAGTACCTGCCCATAAAAATACCCAAGTACCTGTCACCTATCCATCAAGGTACTCGAGTACCTGTCACCTGACCATCTGAGTACACGAGTACCTGTCACCATCCCATCTGAGTACCCGAGTACCTGTCACCATCCCATCTGAGTACCCGAGCACCTGTCACCATCCCATCAGAGTACCTGAGTACCTGTCACCAACCCATCTGAGTACCCGAGTACCTGTCACCTGCCCATCAGAGTACCCGAGTACCTGTCACCTGCCCAGGAAAGTACCCGAGTACCTGTCACCTGCCCATCTGAGTACCCGAGTACCTGTCAACTGCCCATCAGAGTATCCGAGTACCTGTCACCTGCCCATACTCGGGGCGAGTAGCAGAATGTATTGTGGGGTGTAATTGGAAGTATGCACATGCTGTGTGTGAGAAATAACGTGTTGTTATGACAATTTTGTGCAAAAAAAATAAATAAATAATAATTTCTTAATTTTCCCTAGAATTGTGGGAAAAAAGTACAACTTCAAAAAACTCGCCATGCCTCTTACTAAATACCTTGGAATGTCTACTTTACAAAAGGGGGTAATTTGGGGGGTATTTGTACATTCGGTCTCAAGAAATGACATAGGCCATCAGTGCATCAGGTGTGATCATTTTTCAATGATTGGCACCATAGCTTGTAGACTCTATAACTTTCACACAAACTAAATAATATACACTTATTTGGGTTATTTTTACCAAAGATAGGTAGCAGTATAGGTTTTGGCCCAAATTTATGAACAAAAATTACTTATTTGCAAAATGTTATCACAGAAAGGAAAAAAAGTGTTTTTTTTTCAAAATGTTCACACTTTTTTCACTTATGTCGCAAAAAATAAAAAACCCAGAGGTTCTTAAATACCACCAAAAGAAAGCTCTATTTGTGTGACAAAAAATGATAACAATTTTGTTTGGGTACAGTGTAGCATGAGAGAGTAATTGTCATTGAAAGTGTGAGAGCGCTGAAAGCTGAAAATTGGTCTGGGCAGGAAGGGGGTATAAACGTCCTGTATTGAAGTGGTTAAGGGGGCACTAGACTGAATGACCTTCCCAGCAGGTAGTATTTTAGGGCCTCTAAGGCCCACTTGATGGCCAGGCACTCCTTCTCCACAATGGCATTCTTTTCCTGTCTATTAAGCTCCCTGCTTAAGTAGACGACCGGGTGCTCCTCGCCATCTCTGATCTGGAACAGAACAGCACCTAGTCCCACCTCAGAAGTGTTGGTTTGAGCGCCAAACTCCTTTGTGAAGTTCGGGGTCACGAGCACCGGCTGTACACAAAGGGCTTTGCTTCAATTTTTGGAAGGTCTTTTCAGCTTCAGGATTCCACTTAACCATTCCTGATGCTCTAGTCTTTGTCAGATCGGTCAGAGGGATGACAATGGTGGCAAAGTCAGGGATGAAGCGTCGGTAATACCCTGTAATCCCCAGGAAGGCCCGAACCTGTTTCTTGTTCACCGGTTGGGGCCACTTTTGAATGGCCTCGATCTTATTGGTTTGGGGCTTAATCAAACCTCGACCAATCACAGACCTCGAGACCTATGGCACACTTCTTCGGGTTGGCTGTTAAACATGCTACCCTCAGTGAATCTACTACTGCCTGCACCCAGGGTAGATGTGATTCCCAATCTGGGCTGAGGATGACGGCATCATCCAGATAGGCCGCTGCATAGGGCCGATGCGGCCTCAAAGTCTTGTCCATCAGCCTCTGAAAGGATGCAGGAGCCCCATGCAGATCAAACGGCATTCGTTTGTATTGGAAGGACCCCTCGGGGGTAGAGAAGGCTGTTTTTTCCTTTGCTGACTCCATCAGGGTGATCTGCCAGTATCCCTTAGTTAGGTCTACAGTTGTTACGTATCGAGCCCCTCCCAACCTATGCACAAGTTCATCAACCTACTGCATTGGGTATGTGTCAAACTTAGACACTTCATTCAGCTTCCTAAAATCGTTACAGAACCGGATAGTGCCATCTGGCTTTGGGATCAGTACTATAGGGCTCGACCAGGCACGGTGGGACTCCTCTATCACGTCTAAATCCAACATGGTTTTTATTTTTCTCGTCTAGCCTCAGCTATTCTGTAGGGTTTTACATTTACACGGACCCAGAGTTCTGTGATTATGTCATGTTATAGCACAGTGATCAGTCCGGGTAGGGAAGAGAAAAAAGGGGTTGATTTACTAAAGCTGGAGAGTGCCCAAAAAGGGATTTTATTAAAACTTACCGTAAAATCCTTTTCTCCGAGTTCACTGACAGACGCAGCTCTTCATGAAGTGTGGGGTTTATGCTTGTCCCACTAGGAGTTAACTAGGCAGGGAAAAGAAACAGCTGGCCCCTCCCATGGGGGCCGCCCTCTCTTCCTACATAAACCCCCTCATAGCATAGCTCTTCAGTTCGTACACAAGCTGTACAAGAACAGAGCACAGAGGGGTGGGTGCTGCGTCTGTCAGTGAACTCGGATAAAAGGATTTTACGGTAAGTTTTAATAAAATCCCTTTTTCTCCTATCGTTCACTGACAGACGCAGCTCTTCATGACGTGTGGGGACGTCCCCAAGCTGTGTCAAAAAGAGGGGTGGGTAAACGCTAACAGTATCCAACTGAACCTCTAAGGAGGCGCCAGACACGCCTACACTGCCGCCTGCAAAACTTTGCGGCCAAAAGCAGCATCCGAAGATGCAAACACATTAACTTAATAAAACTTAGTGAAAGTGTGAACCGAGGCCCAAGGGGCCGCCTTGCATACCTGTGACACCGAGGCCTGGTGTCTGAAAGCCCAGGAAGTGCTAACAGCCCGGGTAGAATGAGCCATGACCGGAAAAGGGGGAACCTTGCCCCGAACAGAATACGCATGGGTCACGGTTTTTCTAATCCAACGAGAAATCGTAGCCGTCGAGGCCGCCAACACTTTGCGCGGGCCCTCTGGCAGCACAAACAAGGCATCAGCTTTTCGAAAAGAAGCTGTAGCAGCCAAGTACACCCGTAAGGCCCTCACTACATCCAAAGCATGCAACTCAAACTCCTTTGGGTGCGATGGGCGAGGGCACAATGAAGGAAGGACAATATCTTCATTAATGTGAAAGGAAGAAACCACCTTTGGAAGGAAGGAAGGAGAGGGTCGCAAGACCACCTTATCCTTATGCATGACTAAGTAGGGAGACTTGCACGATAGTGCTGCTAATTCAGACACCCGTCTGGCAGAAGTGATGGCAACTAAAAAGGCCACCTTCTGCGATAGCAGTTGTAAGGAAATCTCCCTGATATTCTCACAAGGCGGTTTCTGAAGAACAGAAAGCACCAAGTTCAGATCCCACTGAGCCATCGGAGCCTTCACCCGAGGCGCCATGTGTCGCACACCTTGTACAAAGGTACGAATCAACAAGTGCGAAGCTAAAGGTCTCTGAAAGAGAATCGCCAGAGCCGATATCTGGCCCTTGAGAGTACTCAAAGCCAGTTTTTTGTTCAGGCCCTGTTGCAAAAAAGTCAGGACCCTAGACACAACATAAGAGCGAGGGTTATGACCCTCCGCCTCGCACCAAGCTATGTAAGCCTTCCAGGTGTGGTGATAAATCTTGCGAGAAGTACACTTGCAAGCTTTTAACAAAGTAGGGATTACGGAGTCAGCGACTCCCCTGTCTCTTAGCACCTGGGACTCAATAGCCAAGCCGTCAAAGCCAGCGAGGGTAAAGCAGGGTGCAAGATGGGTCCCTGAGACAGAAGATCGTCTCGCAGCGGGAGCCGCCAAGGGGCGTCTGCCACCATTTGCACCATGTCGGCGTACCAAGTGCGCCGAGGCCAATCTGGAGCCACCAGGATTATTGGTATCCCTTCCGCCACTATCCTGCATATCAATTGCGGAAGCAGTCTTATTGGAGGGAAGGCGTACAGAAGATGATAACAGCCCCAGGGGGCCACCAGAGCGTCCGTGGTCACTGCCAATGGATCCTTCATTCTGGACACAAAGGTTTCCACCTTCTGATTGAACCGGGACGCCATGAGATCCACGTCCGGCGTCCCCCATCTGCGGCAAATTTGATTGAACACCTCCGGGTGGAGAGACCACTCTCCCTGGTCCAGCGTCTGGCAACTGAGAAAGTCTGCCTGCCAGTTCTCCATACCTGGAATGTAAATGGCTGAGATCGCCGGAACGTAACGTTCCACCCAACGAAGTATCAGAGCTGCCTCTGCCGCAGCTGCTGGACTCCTTGTGCCGCCCTGATGGTTCACATACGCCACTGCTGTGGCATTGTCCGATTGAATTCGAATCGGACGACCCTGCAATCTCACTGTCCAGTGAAAAAGGCACAATCTGATTGCTCTCAGTTCCAGAACGTTGATGGGGAGGCGGGCTTCCTGTGCCGACCAACGGCCCTGGGCAGACAGCTGCCCCAGGATCCCTCCCCAGCCAAAAAGACTGGCATCCGTGGTGATGATCACCCACTGAAGGGGCAGGAACGACTTCCCCTGAATTAGGGCCGAGTCCCGAAGCCACCAGGTCAGAGACGCCCTGGTCTGGGAGCTCAGACGGATCAGAAGGTCCAATGACCGAGGGGACCTGTCCCACCGAGCCAGAATCGCTCGCTGAAGGAGACGAGTGTGACTCTGGGCGAATGGTTTCGCCTCGAACGACGAGACCATGAGCCCCAGCACCCGCATACAGAACTGCAATGAAGACTGACGGTACGACAAAAGGGTGTGCACTGCCGACTGCAGAGACAGCAACTTGGCTGGAGGGAGGAACACCTTCGCCTGCTCTGTGTCCAGAATTAGACCCAGATACTCCAGGCGACGGGATGGAGAAACCGACGACTTCTGCAGGTTTAGTAACCAGCCAAAGTCCTGCAGTGAGGTCATTGTGATTCCCACATTCTCCTCCAGAGCCGAGGCAGACTCCGCTCGCAGGAGCAGATCGTCTAGGTAGGCCACTACCGCAATGCCTCTCTGTCTCAGACGGAGCCGAGACCTCCTCTTACACCCTTAGTGTTACTGGAGTGACGTCCTGAAACCGACCAATGATTTGGACGTCTTCAGCAGCCAAAGAGGTAGGGCAGCGGACCTCATAGACCCAGATTAAGACCTGTGTCTCGTCCGCTTCCACAAGGAGGGAGGTCGGTTCAACGACAGAGACGTCAGCCGTCACGTGTGGGAAAACAGCATGGCAGTCAGAAGTAACGTCAAGACATACGCCCACGACCCCGAGTACCAGAGCAGCAAGCTCCGCTTTGGTAAGCGGGTCTCAGTGTGAGCAGAGGAAGTCGCTCGCTAAGACCGAGCCACCCTGTCCAGGGGAGC
>BLSH010247668.1:1833228-1860765 GCA_018402905.1 Glandirana rugosa
GATCACATCTGGGGCTGGGCGCAAGGGGGGTCACCCTAGGCCGCCCGCACGGAACGGGCACGATGCGGCGGGTCCCCATACGTCGGGACTGGCTCGCATCGGTTGGCCAGGTCGGGGAAAGTACAGGGCCCATGGACCCTCTATGCCCCGACCGGCTTCTTGATAGCAGATCAATGTCTTGATAGAAGTCAAAAAAGAAAATTAAAATAAAAAATGGTCACAAACAGGACCACAAATTACCCAAAAAGGAAACCAGGTCAACTCCTTTCCAACTAGGCACAAAAACTGAAGAACTATGCTATGAGGGGGTTTATGTAGGAAGAGAGGACGGCCCCCATGGGAGGGGCCAGCTGTTTCTTTTCCCTGCCTAGTTAACTCCTAGTGGGACAAGCATAAACCCCACATGTCATGAAGAGCTACGTCTGTCAGTGAACGATAGGAAAAACCAGTGCAGCTTTGCATGCTAGCCAATCAGCTTCCAACCTCAGCTTGTTCAATCAAGCTTTGAAAATAAAACCTTGAAGCTGGTTTCTGTGTGGAGCTGCACCAAATTTTGCACTTTCAAGCTTTAGTAAATCAACCCCAAAGTCTCTATTTTTAATGAAAAATTCCTTAACGTTGTTTTGTTGCGTCAGTGACAAGGTATCGGTTATGGGGACATCTGGGGTTAGGGGTAACCTGTCCTTTTGGGACGTGGGCACTGCCAATAAAGTCTCCCTGTCCTTCCACTGTTTTAGGAGATTAACATGGTAAATCTGCTCCAGTTTTCTTTTCCCAGGCTGGTAAACTTTGTAGTTTACTTCCCCTACTCTTTCCCTAACCTCAAAGGGACCCTGACACTTTGCCAGGAATCTACTTTCTACCGTGGTGACTAGCACCAGGACAATGTCCCCGGGGTTGAAAGTTTGGGTTTTGGCACCCCAATTGTAAACTCTTCTCTGGGCCTCCTGGGCTTGCTCCATATGCTCTCATATAAGGGGCAGGACAGCTGCGATTCAATCCTGCATCAAGGAGACGGAGCACTATGACGCTTCTATATGGGGTGGCCTCTCCCTCCCACGTCTCCTTTGCAACATCTAGCAGCCTCCTGGGATGTCTACCATACAAGAGTTCAAAAGGGGAATACTCCATAGACACTTGCGGAACCTCTCGTATGGCAAACATGAGTTATGGCAGCAAAAAATCCCAATTTTGCCCATCTTTATCCACCACCTATTTTAGCATATTCTTGAGGGTCTTGTTAAACCTTTCCACCAGATCATCAGTTTGGGGGTGGTAAACAGAGGTATGGAGATGGGAGATTTTGTAGAATTTACACAATTCACTAGTCACTCTGGACATGAACGGGGTACCCTGATCCATCAAAATATCTTTAGGGATCCCCACCCGACGAAACATCTGGACCAGTTGCTTGGCGATAGTCTTAGCGGAGGTATTCTGCAAGTGTATGGCCTCAGGATAGCGTGTCGCATAGTCCAGTATCACCAGGATGTGCTGGTGTCACTGGGCAGATTTTACTACTGGTCCCATGAGATCCATGCCAATTCGCTCGAATGGCACTTCAATTATGGGAAGTGGGACAAGGGGCCTACGAAAATGGGGTGACTGGGCTGTCATTTGACACCCAGGGCATGACTCACACTAATCTTTGACATCTGCATACAACCCAGGGAAGAAGAATCTCTGGGTTATCCTCTCCCTGGTTTTCTCCATACCCAGATGTCCCCCCATTACATGACCATGGGCCAGATCTAGCACTATCTGGCGGAAGGGTTTGGGAACAACTAGCTGTTTCAGTTCCACCTCTCCGTGTTTCACCACCTGATAAAACAAATCCCTTTTAAGCGCCATGTAGGGAAAAGACACCCCGCCCCCCCAATTAAGGTCCACTGGTTCCCCATCCATCACCTTCACACTTTCTCTGGCTCTGAGGAGAGTGACATCCCGTAGTTGTTCTGTACATACAGTATCTAACAAAAGTGAGTACACCCCTCACATTTTTGTAAATATTTTATTCTATCTTTTCATGTGACAACATTGAAGAAATTACCAGTGTAAATTTGCTGTCCCCTCAAAATAACTCAACACACAGCCATTAATGTCTAAACCGCTGGCAACAAAAGTGAGTACACCCCTAAGTGAAAATGTCCAAATTGGGCCCAAAGTGTCAATATTTTGTGTGGCCATCATCATTTTCCAGCACTGCCTTAACCCTCTTGGGAATGGAGTTCACCAGAGCTTCACAGGCTGCCACTGGAGTCCTCTTCCACTCCTCCATGACGACATCACGGAGCTGGTAGATGTTAGAAACCTTGCCCTCCTCCACGTTCCCATTGAGGATGCCCCACAGATGCTCAATAGAGTTTAGGTCTGGAGACATGCTTGGCCAGTCCATCACCTTTACTCTCAGCTTCTTTAGCAAGGCAGTTGTTGACTTGGAGGTGTGTTTGGGGTCGTTATCATGCTGGAATACTGCCCTGCGGCCCAGTCTCCAAAGGGAGGGGATCATGCTCTGCTTCAGTATGTCACAGTACATTTTGGCATTCATGGTTCCCTCAATGAACTGTAGCTCCCCAGTGCAGCCCCAGACCATGACACTCCCACCACCATGCTTGACTGTAGGCAAGACACACTTGTCTTTGTACTCCTCACATGGTTGCCGCCACACACGCTTGACACCATCTTAACTAAATAAAGTTTATCTTGCTCTCATCAGACCACAGGACATGGTTCCAGTAATCCATGTCCTTAGTCTGCTTGTCTTCAGCAAACTGTGTACATCAACTTTAGAAGAGGCTTCCTTCTGGGATGACAGTCATGCAGAAGAATTTAATGCAGTGTGCGGCGTATGGTCTGAGCACTGACAGGCTGACCCCCCACCCCTTCAACCTCTGCAGCAATGCTGGCAGCACTCATACGTCTATTTCTCAAAGACAACCTCTGGATATGACGCGGAGCACGTGCACTCAACTTCTTTGGTCAACCATGACGAGGCCTGTTCTGAGTGGAACCTGTCCTGTTATATCCCTGTAAGGTCTTGGCCACCATGCTGCAGCTCAGTTTCAGGGTCTTGGCAATTTTATTATAGCCTAGGCCATCTTTATGTAGAGCAACAATTCTTTTTTACAGATCCTCGGAGAGCTCTTTGCCATGAGGTGCCATGTTGAACTTCCAGTGACCAGTATGAGAGAGTGAGAGCGATAACACCAAATTTAACACACCTGCTCCCCATTCACACCTGAGACATTGTAAAACTAATGAGTCACATAACACTGGGGAGGGAAAATGGCTAATTGGGCCCAATTTGGACATTTTCACTTAGAGGGGTATTTACTTTTTTGCCAGCAGTTTAGACATTAATGGCTGTGTGTTGAGCTATTTTGAGGGGACAGCAAATTTACACTGTTATACAAGCTGTACACTCAGTACTTTACATTGTAGCAAAGTGTCATTTCTTCAGTGTTGTCACATGAAAAGATATAATAAAATATTTTCAATTGTGAGATACTGTTTAAGCAAACATTTTCACCTTACACCTTTGGCAAGGGTGGTGTCACTGTGCCTTCTCCTAGAATCCAGGGAAAGCAGAGGCTACCATGCAGAGAATTTGGCTCCTCAACTTTTTACTTTCAGAGATCAAGGGAGACCCAGACACATCACCATTCACCTTTTTTTATTATTTAATTGTGTTCTTTTTTTAAAAAAAGGGTGGGGGTGTATAAGGTCAGTGGACCTTGCTGCTTTGATGTCCACTTTAATTTGTCTGGCAGTGCATAACAAAATACACAGAAACATAATAACTAATGTACACAGAAAGTCATGCCCAAAGGCAAATAAACTATTACATACCGGTATATTATACTTGAAAACCTCACCATATGATTAGGCCCAGTTTCAAGGGGCTTTCAGCCCTCCCCTTTCATAAGGACTACTTCAAAGCATTTTTAAGCTAAAATTAGCTGATTTGCTGATTATCGAATTATTCTGATTATAAAAAACACTTTTAGTACTGTACATAAAGCAGGTAGAGGAAAACCGTGCAATAACGAGCACTGAAAGCTTTTAGTGACTCACAAGATAAAACCTAGTTCAAAGCATCACTACAGTGCACAATACAGAATTAGTCTACACCTTATAGAGTGCTATGCACATTATCCGCTTGCTGACCGTATACTGTAGGGAAGGTAGTGATCCTGTGTTTCTGCAAAGCAGGAACACGGATCTCTGCGTTCCCATAGTACAAGCACCCCCCCCCCCCATAGTAAGCACTCCCTAGGCATACATTTAACCCTTTGATCGCCCCTGATGTTAACCCCTTCCCTGCCAGTGTCATTAGTACAGTGACAGTGCATATTTTTAGCACTGATCACTGTATTAGTGTCACGGATCCCCAGAAAAAGTGTCAAAAGTGTCACTTGGTGTCCGATTTGTCTGCCGCAATGTTGCAGTCCCAATAAAAGTCGCGGATTGCTGCCATTACTAGTAAAAATAAATAGATTAATACAAATTCCATAAATATATCCAATAGTTTGTAGACGCTATAACTTTTGCGCAAACCAATCAATATACGCATATTGGGATTTTTTACCAAAAATATACAGCAGAATACATATTGGGCTAAATTGATAAAGAAATTAGATTTTTTACATTTTTTATTGGATGCTTTTTATAGCAGAAAGTAAAAAATATTGTTTTCTTTTCAAAATTGCCTTTTTTTGCTAATGGAGCAAAAAATAAAAACCCCAGGGGTGATCAAATACCACCAAAAGAAAGCTCTATTTTTAGGGAACAAATTACATAAATTTTATTTGGGTACAATGTCGCATGACCACACAAATGTCAGTTAAAGTAACGCAGTGCCGTATCACAAAAAATGGCCTGGTCATAAGGGGGGTAAACCTTCCGGTGTTCAAGTGGTTAAATGCATTAGCAAATGTGAGAATGACGAATGAATAATTCTAGATAACTGCAATCCCTATAATAGTGGCAATAAGGGCAGCAGCTAAAGGCCCGTACACACGATACGATTTTCGGACGACAGAACGTCTGTTTTTTGTTGGATGCTTGTCTTATGTCGAAAGTGAAGAGCGTACTAACAATATGAAAATTTTCGTACCACCGAACTCAACGTTAGAAGTTACGTAATGTTTTGAATATTTTTGCATCTTTTTTTTTTTTCGTTTCTGAGCATGCGTAGTCTCGGTCGTACGATTTTTGTCTCGGTCGTTACGGAACGAAAATCGCATGTTGCGTTGTCGTACGACAAAAATTTAGTAGTCTGCACATCCAGCTTTTGTCTGCCAAAAAATCAAAAGCAGCTGTGGAAAAGAGCATACTAACAGTAAGAATTTCGGACGACAGGCCGTAGAAAGAAAATTCCCATCCAAAATTTGCATCGTGTGTACGGGATTTAAGGCTCAGAGCTGTAAGAGCTCCAAACCAAAAATATATTAACCACCTGCTGACCGTATCGCGTAGATATACGGCGGCAAAGTGGCACGATATCACAGATTGCCGTTTATAAACGGAGATCGGCACAGGCGCAATAGCGGGCGGTGCACTTTCATGCCCGCCGCGCACTCCCTGAGTGGGCGGCGTGGGTCGGGCGGACTCTATGTCCGCCGGTGACCCGCGGTTGCCTGTTAGAGAGGAAGAACAGGGAACCACCGATGTAAACACGGCGGTTCCCCATTCTGACAGGTGACATGACAGAGATCTACTGATCTCTGTAATCGGGATCAGTTAGATTTGTTATGCCCCTGCCAGCCCCTATACAGTTAGAACACAGTGAGGGAACAACAGTTACCCCCTTGATTGCCCCCTACAGGTTAACCCTTTCCCTGCCAATGACATTTATACAGTAATCAGTTGTTTTTTTTTAGCTCTGATCTAGAGCTGCATGACTCTGGCCAAAATGAGAATCACGATTTTTTTGCTTAGAATAAAGATCACGATTCTCTCACAATTCTCGTGGCGTAACATTTTACATATACCAAAAAATTGGGCTAACAGCACTGTTTATTTTTTTTGAAAGTGTCATTTATCCAAAAAAATTGCGTTTGAAAAACCGCTGCGCAAATACCGTGTGACATAAAATATTGCAACAACTGCCATCTTATTCTCTAGGGTCTGTGCTAAAAAAAAATATATATATAATGTTTGGGGGTTCTAAGTCATTTTCTAGCAGAAAATACTGGATTTCTATTTGTAAGCAGCAAATGTAAGAAAATATTTAGTCTTTAAATGGTTAAACTAAACTCTTCTATAAATAAAAACCAATTAATCCTGCACTTAAGTCCGTTAGATGTATTGAGCTGTATTATTCTATGCAGCTAGCAGACTGGTCCGGTGAAACCATCAAAAATATGTATCTGTATACTGCAGCGCACAGTCCATTTGATTGGAGAAAAAAAAGTGTCCACGCTGTTACACTCTAAGAATGACAACTAAAGTGCAACCCATCACCAGTGTCGCAGCCACACTCGGCTCCTTACCAGAATGCACCGACCCTCTGTTACGGAAGGTCAGTGTAAGCTTTTCAACAACCACTCCAGTTTAGGCAATCACAGCAGGGCACTCGTATCACCTTGGAAACCCAGGTAATGTTCCACAGCGTCACAGCATAAAAGCACAGGGCCGATCACGTATGTAGAGATGCTCATTCATAGAACAAAACATAAAAGACCCATAGTGCAGACAGCCATAATAAAGATTTATTTAATTAAAAGAGGACCCACTCACATTTTAGTAGATAAAAAACGGCACACATAGTAAAACTCCAGCGTCCAACATCAAAGATGGCGCCCGCTCCTCAGCTTCCTGGTCACATGTGCTGGACGTCGCTTGGCTCCACCCGTTGGAGGAGCGGGCGCCATCTTTGATGTTGGATGCTGGAGTTTTACTATGTGTGCCGTTTTTTATCTACTAAAATGTGAGTGGGTCCTCTTTTAATTAAATAAATCTTTATTATGGCTGTCTGCACTATGGGTCTTTTATGTTTTGTTCTATGAATGAGCATCTCTACATACGTGATCGGCCCTGTGCTTTTATGCTGTGACGCTGTGGAACACTACCTGGGTTTCCAAGGTGATACGAGTGCCCTGCTGTGATTGCCTAAACTGGAGTGGTTGTTGAAAAGCTTACACTGACCTTCCGTAACAGAGGGTCGGTGCATTCTGGTAAGGAGCCGAGTGTGGCGGTGACACTGGTGATGGGTTGCACTTTAGTTGTCATTCTTAGAGTGTAACACTTTTTTTCTCCAATCAATTGGACTGTGCGTTGCAGTATACAGATACATAAACTCTTCTATACACCATGGAGTTCAACCCTTTGATCATTTTAAACATTGTATCCTTTTACTTCTTTTATCTACTTGACTTGGCTCTATGCCCAGACTTGGCAGTCTGCCCAGACTCAAGTCGCTCCGACTTTAGAGAAAGATTTCTGGGGAAAATTCAGGCCACTTGCATTGACTTCTATAAGTCGCTCTGAGTCGCCTCGCAAGTCGGGCTCCATTAACTGCACTGAAAATCACGGTAATGCCTGATGGAGAATCGAGATTGCGACTTTAATACGATTAATCGTGCAGCTCTACTCTGATCGTTGTATAAATGTCAATAGTCCCAAACAAGTGTCAAAAATGTCCGCTCTGTTGGCCACAATGTCACAGTCCCAATAAAAATCGCAGATCGCCGCCATTACTAGTGAAAAAAAAAAACTGTGAAAAAGCCATATGTTAATTCTCATTGTTAGTAAACACGCAAACCAATCAATATACGCCTATTGTGATTTTTTTTACCAAAAATATGTAGAATACATTTTGGCCTAAACCGATATATAAATTTGTTTTTATATATATATTTTTTTGGATATGTATTATAGTGAAAAGTAAAAAATAGGTTTTTTTTTTCAAAATTGTCGCTGTTTTTTTGTTTATAGTGGTGATCAGAAGTGACGCAGGGGTGATCAAACACCACCAAAAGAAAGCTCTATTTGTGGGAAAAAAGGGACGCCAATTTCGTTTGGGTACGTCATCACACGACCGCGCAATTGTCAGTTAGAGTGACGCAGTGCCGAATCGCAAAAAGTGCTCTGGTCAGGAAGGGGGTAAATCCTTCCGGGGCTCAAGTGGTAAACAAGATGTTGGACTGGGAGGGGGGAGGGGCTTGGAATATATTCAAGTGAATTTAAAGTGGTTATAAACCCTCAAGGTTTTTCACCTTAATGCAGCCCCTTTTCACCTGCAGCAGCCCCTCCGAGTCCCCCTTTACTTACCTGAGCCCAAAACGATCCCGCAACAGAGACAAGCCTCGCAGCTCACCTGAGCTGCTCCGGTCCTTATTGGCTGGATTGATAGCTGTGGAGCCATTGGCTCCCGCTGCTGTCAATCAAGTCGAGTAACCAGGGAGGCAGGGGGCGGGGCCGAGTCCCGCGGTTTGTGTGGAGTCGGGAGTGCGCCCGCACGGGTGACCCCAGGGAAGTGTGGTGTTCACTCGAGAAGAGGAAGGGCCAGCACTGCTGGAAGACCCCAGAAGACGGGGTTAGGGGCCACTAAAACCGCTGCACAGAGCAGTTAAAAAAAAAAAGCTGTGAGAGTTTATGTATCACGGTTGTCTACCCATCGATTTGATAGTGTCAAAAAAGAGTTAATATCCCCGGCATGCCGGAAATGCTAGCTGTCTCCTTGATTGTGCTTTCAACCAAACTAGCAAACCATCCAATGGGTGGTGTCATAAGGGATCACACGTGCAGCATCATGGCAGTTGCAGATTAAACAGAGGCTAAGATGTCAGCTTCCTTAGCTGAAAAAGATAGCAGAGTATACAACCACTTTAAGTTTAGTTATTTTTCTTACATGGATCTGAATCATTTAAAAAGAATGAAATGATTTAATTATGATTTATTTCACTTAATGATGAATTAACCATTACCAGCATATTGAGTGGCATTCCATGTTTTCTAAAAGACTCACAATTTACATATATTTTATTACTATTTCACTGCAAATTGAATAATCTACCAAACCCAGCTAAAAAAAAAAAAAGCGTCTTCAAATTAGACTAAACATGGGATTATGACTGATATATCTGCTTAGGTGTCTGGTGCATTTATTTTTAATGGGCATAGAAAATAGGTAAGAAAAAAAAAAAAAAGTCATCCCGAACTCTCCTTCCTACAAAACTGTAAAGCAGCATACAGTAATAATTATACACGACACACATAAAATGTCGGCAGATTAATTGAATTTTTCTTGTCCTCACTCTCAAAGTCAGTGAGCAAAAGCCTGCAACCAGTTCCCTTACAAGGCCCGGCGCTTCCTCGTCATCCCAGTGTAATTACACACTTGAATGGCTGGACACTGAAGAAAATTGAAGGCCTGAGCTAGGAACAGCTGCCATTTTCTCTCTCCATCACGCAGCTATGATTGCTTGAGAAATGAACAGGCCCAGCTCAAAGCTACTCCAGAATTCTCAGAGGAAATACGGTCCTGTGTTCGAATAATGAGATTCTTAAGGCAAGCGTTACTTAGAATCACGCCAGCTAACAGTGCGCTCGCCCCTTTCACAAATTAAAACATATGAGATCGAAGGCCAAAATCAGAGCCTTCATCTTTCTTGCATTGCTTACATTTTCACTGTTCCAACCATCCAGCCTCGCATGCAACATTAATAAGAGAAGATAATGTAGGGGAGTCACTGAGCCATTTGCCTCTGGGGCTTTTATGTGTTGTTATGCAATTTATTTCTATTCCTTGTACACACATAGTTTGCTATGCCACTGTACAATATTAGGCACTGTAATCTCTGAGACACAAACATAATGGCTTTGGCATGTGTGTCCAGATTGAAATTGCACAGAATTATGTCTTTGCCCCTTGTTACTTTACAGCAAAGCTGTCCAAACGTTGTCAGGTCACGAGACCAGCACAAAAGGCTATAAGCCAAGCTAAGTATGATAAATAGCACTAATTAATCTTTGCATATAATAATCTGCAACCTTTAAACAAGATGCTAAAAATCTGACAAGCTCCATCTGTTTTCCCATAAAGAAGCAAAGGACAACGTAGAAGGCATTCAGACAGGTTCTAAGTTATTGCTGAGAGCATGCCCCACACTAAAAATTAAAGTGGTTCTAAAGTCCAAATGTTTTTTTTACCTTAAAGACGAACTGCAGTCCGCTCACATAATTGGTAATAAAAACATCTTTGCCATTCTGAAGCTTCCCTCCAACCACTTTGCATATTATTTTATATATACTGTGATTCTGTCTTGCCAAATATGCTGCAGAAATCTCCTTCCACTCAGTCTGGCTGCAGCTATTTTAACTGTGGGCAGCTGAAGCCGCTGCCTGTTCACCTGGATTTACACAGACACACACCTCCAGCCCTTCAGCTTTCATTGGCCCTCCTATGACTCATCCCCCTCCCTTCCTGGCAAACTCTCACGAGAGTGAGCGAGAGAGCTGTGCATGATGTCAAACCAGGATTGCCACCTCATCCCTTTAAAGTGGTTGTCAACTTGTGACAACCACTTTAACCTACAGGTAAGCCTAGAATAAGGCTTAGCTGTAGGTGCACTGCATATCTCCCAAACCTGCACGGTTCAGGAGATATGCAGTGTTGAAGCTGTGCCGACGTCATGTCGGCAAATGTGCAGTGAAGGAACCGCCTGCGTGTTGTTCCTCCACTGCGACCGTGCCGTGACTGGTGGCTCCCGCGCACCGGAGTCGCGGCCCCGGAAGGAAGAGGGGCAGAAGATGGCCAAGGGGGACAGCGCTGGACGTCGCAGGCTTCGTTTGCAGGTAAGTGGCACATAATGGGCTACTATGCGATGCATAGTAACCCATTATGCTTCTAATTTACAGGGGAATATAGAGGAAAGTAAACCCCATCATCAAACACACATTATTTCCACAGGTTCTGTGGCTGATTAAGGTGGTAATAAAACTCACGTGGAGCCTTATCTGCATTAAATTAGCCACAGAACGTGTAATTCTTATGTGTTTGGGTTTAAAGGGATGAGGTGGCAACTCTATGTCAAACGCCGAGGCATTTTTTAAGCAAAGAAAGAGGAAGTGGGCTGTATAAGGTATTTACTATCCAAAGTTAAAATAACAAGGGTAGAGGATTTAATAGATGGAAAAGATGAAAAAATGACTGAAGTTCCACTTTAATGAATTATCTGCATTAAAGTATAACTAGAGGCAAAACGTTTTTTCTAGCTTTGGATAGAGTGAAGAGGGATTAAAACCCCTGTCAGTTTGTATTGCGGTCTGTGTCCCTGTTAAGGAGATCCCCTCTCTCTATTTGACCATTATCCATTTGTCTGTTTACTGCTATCAGTGAAAGTGAAAGTAAAAGAAAATCCCAAATTTTGGGTTGTCCTCAGAAAAAGAATAGAGAGGAAATCTTCCAATGGGGACACTAGTTCTGGTGACCTGGGTGTCCCCAAAAATTCCTTTCATTTGCAGGGATTTCCTCTCACTTTCTGTTTGGCTATGGGACAGGAAGTGAAGGGAAATCTCCCCGATGCGACAAAAAAAATCTGACAGGGGTTATAACCCTCCCTTACTCCAAAATGAAAAAAAAAATGTCTATAGTTTTACTTTAAAATAAACAGCCCACTACCTGTAAAGGCCACCCTCCGTAAACACTTAATCATTTCACCAATCCAGCGCTGTCCCGGCTGCAGCACCGCTCCTCTCAAATCCTGGACTCACAGGAGACATTGAGAGCAGAGGGTGCCATAGGCTCCTGCTGCTGTCAAACTCCTGTGAAAAGGGAGTGAAAAGGGGTGAGGCTTACAAGCACTGTGTGTGTCTGGATGCACACAGCCCAGCTCAGGAGCGTGTGCGCATGGGTGCCCCATTAGCACACTGATTGCTAAAGAGGCACTTGGAGGAAGGAGGAACAAACAGCCCTGGCATGGGACTGCCAAAGTGGAGGTAAGGGACTGCTCTATGCAATATCACTCGCTGTTTTCCTTTATTATCATTTCAATACAGCTCTAAAATGACACAAGGACATATAGTAGGTTACACTTTTTTTTGTTTGTTTTTTTTACCATTATCATAAAAACATTTTTTATAAATAAACAGTTACAACAGGATGTATCTATGGCTGAGGATTCACAAAGCGTTATAACATAAGCACAGCAAATTCTGTTGCCTTTAGGCTTGCTAACGGCGATTGAATTTACAGTGGGAGCCTTAAAACACTGCAAGTAGAGGGGGATGAGTGACTTCTCTGACTCATTTAAAGTGATTGTAAAGGTTCGCTTTAAAAAAAAAATAACAAACATGTTATACTTACCTCTTCTGTGCAGTTGGATTTGCACAGAGCAGCCCAGATCCCCCTCTTCTCGGGTCCCAGTTCTGCTCTCCTGGCTCCTCCCTGTGGTGAGTGCTCCCTCAGCCTGCAGCTTGCTATGGGGGCACCCAAGCCGAGTCAGAGCTCTGTGTATCCATACAGACACGAAGCCCTTACCTGGTTCCACCCCCTCTCTCCCCTGATTGGCTGACAGACTTTGATTGACAGCCGCGTGAGCCAATGGTGCCGCTGCTGTGTCCCAGCCAATCAGGAGGAGTGTACTGGACAGTTGAGGGGATCGTGGACATCGCTGGAGAGAGAAGAAGCTAAGGGTAAGTATTAGGGTGCTGGGGGGGGGCTGCTACACACAGAAGGTTTTCTATCTTAATGCATATGCATTAAGATAAAAAAAACCTTCTGGCTTTATAAACCCTTTAAGTGTTTTTTTTTCCCATCAAAGGGGCTTACTGCAACCAGAAATCCTATTTTATTTTTCAAAACATGGTTAAAGATGTAATTTGATTGGTTGCTTATGTTTACAGCTCTTTGCATCAGCTAAATAGCCCTGTGTGTTTATTTAAAGGAAAACTTCAAGCTATCAGAACATAGGGTATCGCTTTTAAACAAGTAGCTGCGGAATTACATAGGTGATCCATATTTTCTTTTACCCCTTTTTGAAAGAGGAAAGGAGCGAACAAAGCATTCTGAAGCTGATAATCTGTAATGTATATTTGAGCACCTCCTCTATATTTTATACAGATTAACAGCACAGACAACATGGAGAATGAAACAATCACATGGAAGGAAATCATTTTTCCAGGTTCAGACCTCCTTGCTATGGTAAAGTGGCCCAAGTCTTTTTGTTTCTGCCTAATAGAGCAGTGAGAAAAAGTGCGTCTTCACAGAAAAAAAAAAAAACATTTTTTTGCAACTGAACGAAGGGCAAAATGTGTTACATAGACAGATTAGAAGCAAAGTAGTGCTTAGCTAAGTTATTCTTTAAAAACAAAGGGCAGTTTCCAGAGGGCACTGGTACACTGTATAGACAGAATATATATCTATTACTCTATATTAAAAAAATCTTAAGTCAAGATATCGCAAGCAGAGTTCCTGCCCATTTCAAAATGCACTGTCACCATTACCAAACCAAGAGAGGCTCATTCCTCCTGCTGCATTCCCTATAAAGTAGTACATGAATAAACAGACATTTAGCAGTGAGAGTAACCTTCCCCCTTCCAATGGCTGTAGTAACACAAATATACAAATATACAAATATTATTAGCATACCTAAGAAGACTAAAAGGGGAAACCAATAATTACCCCAAATTGGAAATATCATCTTTGGCAATCATTTGCCTTAGATTGAACCTGAACAAAACCGCTTTCAAGAAAATTGTTCCACCAACATGCAATCATTTTTAATACATTGGACAGCACAGTGGCCAAATGGTTAGCACTGGGCAAAGTGGGCAGCAAGAGGGTCATTGGTTTGATTCCCAACCACGACACAGCCTGCCTGCCTGCCTGGAGTTTGCATGTTCTCCCTGTGCCTGAGTGGGTTTACTCCAGGTACTCTGTTTTCCTCCCAAACTCCAAAGACATGCTGGTAAGTTAATTGGCTTCAGTCTAAACTGGCGTTAGTATGTGTATGTATGAATGTGAGTTATGGACCTCAGATTTTAAGCTCCTTGAGGGCAGGGACTGATGTAAATGTACAATATAAATACGTAAAGCATGTAAATTGTCAGCTCTATATAAATACCTTTCAAAATACAAAGTTGTTCAAAGAATGGAAAGTGGACCGCGCTGGAAACACAATCCCTTGTTTGGGGATATCGTCCGTAGGGAGAAAGGGGTAGATCCCCAATATCCAGTGCCTCTATGAGGCGTGATCTGCAAATTTTGATGGTACGCCCTCTTGCGGTGCCTGGGCCGCTACAGCTGTAAACGACTTGACGTGTCGATTCACATATAAGATCAAATACTAGATACGAATGGAGCGCCCGAGACAAAGGTGTAAAAGTTGCAAAGGTGGATTTTATTCGGTAGGAAGAATAGTGCACTTTTTACTATTCTTCCTATCGAATAAAATCCACCTTTGCAACTTTTACACCTTTGTCTCGGGCGCTCCATTCATATCTAGAAAATACAAAGTTGAGAATAACTGTTGAATAACTGTTGAAGAAAGATGGTATAAAGGAGTAATGATGACATTATAAATAACAAGGAATAATGATTTTCAGACAATTGTAACCAATTTCAACTAGCATCCAATAGCAAGCTAACTGAATCGATCAAGGCAAAGCACCAGTGTGGTTTCAATAGAAGTGTTTGCAGTCATTTGAAAGGTTTGAGTGAAAGTGGTTTAAATTGCCTGAGATTTGCCACAGGTAGTGGCTTTAAAAAGACTGCATCAGCACTGCGATGCATCAAAGCAAGAAATGGTAAAAAAAAAAAAAAAAACAATTGGGACCTTGGACTTGGTATTTATACTTGAAATCCAGCACTGATATTACCCTACATAGCTAAAATCCACTAAGGCAGTGGTTCTCAATCCTGGTCCTCAAGTACCCCCAACAGGTCATGTTTTCGGAATGTTTCTCAGATAAAACAGCTGTCCAAAATACCAATCCATTGACTCTAATTTAAAGCACCTGTGCAAGGAAAACCTGAAAACATGGCCAGTTGTGGGTACTTGAGGACCGAGGTTGAGAACCACTGCACTGAGGTAAACCCTGAAGAATCATTACAACATCTACATACAGGATACTGCTGATGTAACTGTATAGGGTGCAACCAATGTTACATTTTTGACTACTAGAATACATTTTATACAACGTACAATACTCTAAAAAATGTACCTGCAACTCATTCAAAGTATGCAAACCTCTATCTAAATTACATTCAGTTTGATAAAGCCCTACTTATAAAAAAAAACATATATATATATATAGCATGGTTTGTTTTTTTCTTGTTTAACTGCATCTCAGTGCTGCTGCAGCCTTTCTAAAGCCACTACCTGTCTACAGGTATACAGTCTAGCAACCGCAGCAAGGAATTTCTTTATTCCTGATGATGGTGACAGCAGACCATGCTTGCATATTGTGTTTTGAAATGTCAACTTGTCTCTGTCAGAAACCTAGGTGGCAGAATGACAAAAGAGAGAGCAAGTTTGGGAAACAGGAACTGCCCAAGCAAAGACTTTCATGTCAGGATGACCAGGTAACATTTTAATAAAGGCTACAGATTTACCAACATTGAAAAGTGCTTCTAACATTACATTAACGTATTAATGCTCTTGTGAGAATTACTGATTGGTTCACATATACTTTAACTACATTGTATACCAACACTTTTTTTTTATCATCCCTCACTTAAACATGGATGGGGGAGGTGAGCTGAAAAAAATAAACGCAAGAACACAGAAAAAAATTAGCAACTATCAATGCTTAGGACATATCACAAGGGAGGAAGTTGGATGAACCGTATTTAGCAAAGTAGAAAAAAGACAAGTAGTATTTGGGTGAGAGCCCAGAGCAGAATATGAGAGCAACCGTAAAATTAGGGGATATGTGGAAGAGTTGCCTGTCAGTAGTATCACAATTGTTATAGTTTTGTGATGATCACATCCTGAAAGAAAATCAATAACTGGAACAATTCCCAAACATCTCAGGAGGGAAGGTAATTCCAAGCACACAAAGGGGTATATGTGAACATTCTCAAGCTGAGAATAAAATCAATGATGGGAGAGATAATGAGAGAGCTTTCCAGACATGCAGCCAACTCTTTTCAAAATTTTTGGAAGGATGTCATGCCCCTCTGTACTATGTAAGACGTTGTATTTATGCCTAACAAGGTCTTTTCTGGTGCATACAATGGAACCTTTTTTCCTAACTGGTCAAGATAAAAAAAATAAAAATAACAAGGGGGATGTAAATTAAGTAATGATATATATATATATATATATATATATATATACCTATGCAAAAGTCAGGCAATAAAAAAAAATCTACATATATCTGTAAAGAATTAGTCAGCTTTATATTTGTTGTTTAGTGCAGCAGAGAGATTTAATGGCAGATATCCTGCTAAATTAGGATACAATAAATCATAACACACTTAAAAGCAGACCCAACAGCAAGGGAAGTGTTGGTTGTGCAGCAGATCTAGCTCCTTAAGTCTCGTACACACAATGCGAATTTCAGACGACAGAACGTCCATTTTTTGTTGGATACTTTTCTCATGTCGAAAGTGAAGAAAGTACTGTACTCACAATACGCAAATTTTCGGACGACCGAATTCAACGTCAGAAGTGACGTAATGTGTTGAATAGTTTTGTTTGTATTTTTCCATGTCTGAGCATGCGTAGTCGGGATGGTACGATTTTTTTCGTACGAAAACCGTACTAATAGGACGAAAATCGGACGTTGAGTTGCCGTACGAAAAAAATTTAATAGTCTGCACATACAGCTTTTGTCTTCCGAAAAATTAAAATCGGCTGTCGAAAGGAGTGTGCATACTAACAGTAAGAATTTCGGACGATCGGCTGTTGAACAAAAATTCCCGTCTGAAATTCGCATCGTGTATACAGGCCTTTAGCCAACAGGGAACAGCTGCAATTTGTCCCACTTCACCCTCAGACTTGAAATATCTGAATACTAGTCAAGTGCACTTAAATCACCCTGCAATGAGACTTTTTTGTTGCTCCAACACAGGTGGTAACTAGTGTACAGGGTACCCTCTCCTCCAGTCAGCATACAAGGAGGACAGATATATTTTCAGGCAAATAAGTGAGCCCCCGCTATCTGTTCAATTGTTAGTAGTTGAGGGGAATGTGCAGCGGTTCTGTGCACATTTTCTGTCCTTACTATTGTGAGGACTAAAAAAATAATATTAATTACAGTTTTATTTTTTGTTGTTTGCACAGCTCAATACCTCAAACTGAAATTTACACACACACACACACACACACACACACACACACACACACACACACACACACACACACACATAAATGAGCCAGAGCAGAGGCTCATCTCATTTTAAAAAGCGTCCTCCAAAGTTTTAGTGAAAAGTAGACGGCCTAATAGGATGTAACATTTGCTGTGCTGTCTTTTATCTAAGCCATAGTGTTATCAAAATCAATTGTTAGCATTGAATATTTATTTGTTAAAAAAAGATTGTATACATATAATAAAACCTGCAATAATACATCATTTCTGAAAGAAAAAAAAATATTTTGGACAACATGTTCACTAATATGGCTACTCTACAGTGTTGATAATATTTTCTATATCTAGAGAAGCTATGGCCCCCTTGAGCTGGCATAACAAAAAGTTTCCATCCTGTTCCTTCGAATTTTCTTGTCACTGCAGTCGAAAAACGAACCCTGATTTGACTCACTAATTATTAGAAAAATGGATGAACTTTCTTAGAACATTATTTTCCTTAGAATTTGTTTGAAAATTCTACGCCTCTATGGCCAGCTTTATACTTGTGATATAATATATGTATGTCTGTGGGCTTAAATGCAATTAACTTAATTTAACTTTATTAGCTTATATAAAATAGTATGAATCACATTCTTAAAGCAACTCTGTTACTACTAAAAACTTATGCCTAAAAACAGCCTACAAAACATTAATAACCCCCTAACCACCCTTATTGGCATCTAAGTTCATTTTAGTGTTGAAACATACCCCAGTATTTGTAATCACAGGCTTTACAAGTAGTACAGAGGAACCACATTACACTTTTATTTTAAACTCTCAGCCTACTTGGTTATAGCATACTGTGTGTCAGGGGATAAGCCGGAGAAGATTGGCTCAAAGGCCTGGCACGCTTGCCAATACCCAACATGGTTGAATTTGTTTAAGACGCACAAATATTAGTTCCCGACACATGGATGTTTGTTCGCACTAAGGCAAGCCACATGCAATAGTTCTTGGCGCCCTCTGGCCTTTATAAGGATGACAGTTGCTCACAGACCTTGCTGACTGGTCTGCAGCTCCCTGATACCAGTGTTCCTGTGTGTTTATACTTCTGGACTTGCCGTTACTGACCCGGCTTGCTTCTAGACTCTCCCTTGTCTCTCTCTCCTGGCTCTGACCTCTGCTTGTTCCACAGATCTATTCTTGTCTCCTTCCTGTGTATGACCTTGGCTACCCTGACCACGCTTTGATCCTCTCCTTGCCGAATCCTGGTATTCAGACCTTGGCACCTGCTCCTGACCACACTTCCTGTCTTGCCCTGCCTGCTGTGACCCACCTGCTGTACCCGTCGGCCATGACTAGCCTGCTGTACCTTCCTAGTGGTGTGTGCTGCCAGCATGATCCAGCGCCTCTTCCAGGACCAGCTTCCCTCCTCATCTGGAGCCTATCCACAGAGAGAGCACCGATACAGCACCTACTACCTTGGCACAGTTGGCAATCCCTGCTTCTCTGTTCCCTGTTACCACTCTCAGGGATGCCAAGCACCTAGCCGCAAGCAGAGGCCTCTCATCATTTCACTGACACTGTGCTTAATACCAATGAGATATGCATCTTCTCTGTAAATTTGAGAGTAGTGGGAACGTATTTCATACTTCAAATCAGGCATCCATACCACATCTTTTTCAAGTCATTGCAGAAGATGTGTATATGCACTGATTACGTCCATGTGGGCTGTAAGTGACTATTTGCAGGCTTCTATACTTTTAAGGATGACCATTTTTAAGTTGTTTGAAGTTACCACTGGCTCCATGTGACATGTCGTCATGATGCACCTGGTTGCCTTACCAACCAAAGGACATGAAAATATTGACTATTGCTTAATACCAATGACCTGAAGATGTTTACTATTTATCATTGCTTTTAAAATATTCATCTTCTCTGTAAATCTCAGAGTAGTGGGAATGTATTTCATATTTCAAATCGGGTATCCACACCACATCTTTTTCAAGTCATTGCAGAATATGTGTATATGCACTGATTATGTCAATGTGGGCTGTAAGTTACTATTTATTTCTTTATTTAGCGCTGTCAATTTATGCAGCGCTTTACATATATATTGTACATTCACATCAGTCCCTACTCTCAAGGAGCTTACAATCTAAGGTCCCTAACTCACATACATACACATACTAGGGCCAATTTAGACAAGAACTAATTTGCCTACCAGCATGTCTTTGGAGTGTGGGAGGAAACTGGAGGAAACCCATGCAAGAACAGGGAGAACATGGAAACTCCAGGCAGGTAGTGTCGTGGTTGGGATTCGAACCTGCGACCCTTTTGCTGCCAGGTGCCCATACTATTTGCAGGCTTCTATACTTTTCATACACTAAGGATAAAAAGGCAGAGATCGGTTGACCTATACCAGGGACTGGTCAGCTTAGTATCAGATATACCGTCTCACCAACTCAGGGTGGAGCTCCCAAGTAGACACATAAATGCTACACACTAAACAGTAGGGGAGAAGGTGTCCCCAAGGAAAGAGTGTCCTTACCTCCAATGGACTGAAAAACATACACTGGAGAGGGAGCTACCTGTGGTTATTAATCTGAAAAATACTTTATTGGAACAATATCAAAGATATGTAAAGAGGTCATCAAACATAAATACAGTGCAACAAAACAGGTCACTCGACATAAAATAACAACGTTGTAAATTATAAAATGTTAGCTCGCAAGCTCAGCCATATAAACACACAGCCAGTGATGTACAGCATGTCAATCATAAACCCTCAATGCAGAAGTGCAGGCGAGTAAATGGTGCTATGGACCCTTGAGGGAGTCTTGGGAAACCCTGATGGCATCCACTCAAAAAAGTGTTATGCTCCAAAAGGGACATCCAATCTCTAACGCTTTTTAATTTACAACGTTGTTATTTTATGTTGAGTGTCCTGTTTTGTTGCACTGTATTTATGTTTGATGGCCTCTTTACATATCTTTGATATCGTTCCAATAAAGTATTTTTCAGATTAATAACCACAGGTAGCTCCCTCTCCAGTGTATGTTTTTCAGTCCATTGGAGGTAAGGACACTCTTTCCTTGGGGACACCTGCTCCCCTACGGTTTATTCTATACTTTTCAGGATGACCATTTTAAGTCATTTAAAGTTGCCACTGGCTCCATGTGACATGTCGTCATGATACACCTGGCTGCCTTGCTAACCAAATCCCTGCAGATGTCTGTACCCTCATCTGCTGAATAATCTAAGCCTGTGAAAATGCTAGTGTTAAGTATGTCTCATGGTTCAAACATCCCCCTCTAGTGCATACTCAACCTACACAAACTGGAGCAAAACACTGCAAGAGACTCTAAATCTGCCTGCAAGGAACAAACTAGTACAATTACAATGGCTCTAGGATAGTGTCACCAGATCCCTTTTTTTTTCTGGAGTTGCTTTGAAATTTGTATAGTGTGGTGTGTGCAGCATTGTAAATTATAGTATACATCATTGTTACTAGGTTTTGTTGCCTGTAATACACTTTTAGTGGTGCACTGGGGGTTTTTCATTATCAGACAGGTCACTTAATAATCATCTTTACCCAGAATAATAAAATTGTACTCACATACTTCAGAACCTGGAGGTGGCTCTGTATGTCATGGCTTTGAAGCGAGAAGTTGCTGCCAATAATACAAATGGGAGCTTACCTTTTTAATGCTACCCATAAACAGTACAATTTTCCAGCCAACAAATTTGCTTAAGCGTCTCATATGAAAACCTTTACATTAATTGGTAGGTGACAACTAAAAGCTAGCTTTTTTAAGAGATTATCATATTGCTAAAATGTATTAGTCATTCACGAGTCAAAGGCTAGTAATCTTTAAACAGGTGTGTGTGAAAAAAAAAAAATACAAAATCTGTCTGGGAAGAAGCTGTACGGCATACCAAAATCAGAGCTGTGTCATGCTGCTCACTCATCATCACTAGCCTACAGTTCCACTTTAACGCTTTAGTTGTTATGGAAAAACAGTAATCCATGCATGACCGGCATGAAGAGTAGAGGCTAAAATTAGGCACATAGCAATTTGTTAGAGGGGCTATACTGAAATATCAGCATAGGCAATGTTAAAGTATAGGTATTCTCAATAACTAAAATCTCATAAGCTTTAACATGTTAAAAGCAATTGTCGATATTCTGCTGCTTTCATTAAAATATCTCCTGGTTATCCTGGCATATATTTTTGTTATAGGGTGACACTCTACTTCAGCCACCCAAATATGCTTCTGTGTTGTCACTTTTTCACGCGCCCCTTGTTACCCTTTCCACACACGCTACACAGGAATGGTCTTCTGCTGTCATCAACAGGAAACTCACCCAGGGAAATGTCATGCAAGAAAGTGCTGCAGAAACATGCAGGTAGACAGGGAGTGACTGCAAAGAGAACAGCGGCACTACTTGTTTACAAAAGGCTTGGGTACTTAGCCATACAAATCTTAATGTGATCTGAATGACCTTCTCTGTTAGATCATGTCACCAAATGCATAGGTTTTCACACATTTGGCCAGCATTGAAGGAAACATAAGCGTTTCAGCTCCTCAAATGCTCATTACGTATCCTATCCATTTTAGCAAAACTGGTAGCATAGCTTTATGATAACATTGTGTATGGGTCTACTTTACTGCAAGTTTTGACAAAAGGCTGTAATATCAGGCATCAAACTCATCCAAGCTGATAATGTCACACTGTTATTGCTATTGATCATTAACAGAAATGAGTAGCTTCTGAAGACCAAGGCGATAATGAAGTGTTCAAAGTCCAGCAAAGCCTGTTTTGGTCCACTAGAAACGTAAAACAAATGAACGATGAAATATTTCAACTCATCCCTAACCTTAACATATCAAATTACCGTTAGGCAATACATCCTTATTTACTAGGAAATGGGAACAAATGATGTCAATTCAAATAACTGTCAAGGGGGCTCAGATCTTTTGATTTGAATCCACTTTTTAAAGTAAACCAGTCCTCGCTTCGGCAAGACATATACTAAAATTGGAACGATACAGAGAAGATTAGCATGGCCCCTGCGCAAGGATGACACGCAAATTTGTGAAGCGCTCCATATTTTTTTCCTTCTTTCTCTTTCTTTCCAGGTATGCCCGAGTTTACTGTCTTCAGCAATCACATTGTAAACCAGTTACAAACTTGGGTCTTTCAAACTGAGCATATTCTAAAAATGCAGCAGCGGAGGTTATCTTTAGTGCAAAAAATAATAAAGGGTGAAGTTATTTATTAATAAAAAAAAATAAAATAAATATAAATTATTAAAACATTTAGGTCCCCCGAGACAATTGGCAGAAATGTAACCTGGATTCCCACTCAGAGAAGCCTTTGTACAAGATTACCCTAGAAAATAAATGTCTAGCTGTAGAACACCCTAAGCAGGCTGCCTTAATAGGACCACTGAGGCTATCTTCAATGTAGACCTAATGTTTGAAAAGATATGTATGTACACTGTAAGATGGATACGCCAAAATCCTTTCTAGTCCTCTGATTTTATTAGTTTCTCGAACTATGTAAGATCTTGAAAACCCAGGATTTACAAAGTCTTATTGTTACTTTGTTATTTTGCAGTTTCTAACTCTTTTCTCATATTTGTACATGCTGCATTCTAAATGTGTTGACTGCATTACCTGTTAAAAGCCTCAATAAAATTGTTTATGGGAAAAAAAAAACATTTACACGCTCATTTAAAAAATTAAAACAAAGAACAATTGAGGAAAAGGGTGTGTGTGTGTGTGTGTGGCGGGCGGGGGTCATTAATTAAAAAATTAAAGCAAATGGGAGAAAAGGGGTCCATTAACTAAATTCTGAACCAGCAGAGAGAGGGTCTATTTTGTGCAAATGGTGTAGCGATCACTAGATCTAGAGATATAAGCAATTGATGCTAAATCTGTACTTCTCTGATAAAAGTGGAGTATGACTCTGCTCCTTTCACTAGCCACTTATGCTGCCCTTCACTTTACAGGACCCAACAGGACGAGACTTACATGGAGTGAAGGGGTGGGGCTAAGCTCAGCTTTTATATAAAAGGTATAGATTTGCATATAAATCTAGCTGTCTATATCTCTATATTATCGTATGATTTTCACTGAAGGTAACCTGCTTATATATTTTTTTTTATCATATGCTCAGTTGAAATCGGTCTCTGACAGGTCTGATTTACAGGCAAAGGTCACATAAAACAGGTTATTCTGTTTTAGGTGGATGCAAAATCAGCTGCTCAGCTGCTTGGATCATTTAGGAATTTAAGGCCCCATTCACACAGGGGCGACTGTCGCTCCCACTTGAGTCTCCTCAAGTCGCCCCAAGACGCTTGACATCTGAAATCCCATTGAAATGAATGGGAGCCGTCTTAATGTACGCTACTAAGTCGCTCCAACTTCATAATAAAGTTCCTGCGCGACTCAAGGCGAATTCTATCTGACTTGTGGCCATAGAAATCAATGGAAGTCGCCTCCAAGTCGGATCCACATCTTAATGCAAGCGACTTTACAGTGAAAAGAACAGAATTTATGTTTGAGGCAAGCCCCTCCCTCCCTTCTCTGATTGGCCACAGGCAAAGTCGCCTGGCATAAGTCGCGTTGTAAGTTGCGCAGAAGTCGCGCTGCAATTGCCTAGCAAAGTTGCGCCAAGTCGGATCGCCCCTGTGTGAATGCAGCCTAAAAGGTAAAAATTTTTTTCCAACCACATCAAGCAGCTACAATCAGTTCAAAGGTCCCACTAAGCTGCAGGATGTCAATACAGGTACAATGCAACTGCTCTAAGGGCATGCGCTTGCAAGACCACTGCAGAGAAGTCTACATATGAGTATTCCCAGCTTGGCCAAACTGTAAAATATGCTATTAAGGAAATCAGAGAGATTGGGGCGAGGAAGGGGAGATGGTCCCAGTTCATCAGCCAGAAAAAGGAAGAAAAGAGTGATCAAAGCAGAATCTCCTGACAGTTGGTTGCTAACTTGGAGGTCAGCCATGGACATGGAATGGTTAACCAGTGTTATGATCAGTCTATGGGTACTCCAAGTTCTCAACCAATTTTTATGACCAGAAGGGGGAGTGAGAGACTCTGTGGGGTTGATTTACTAAACCTGGAGAGTGCAAAATCTGGTGCAGCTCTACGTAAAAACCAATTGGCTTCCAGTTTTTTTTTGTCAAAGCTTAATTGAACCAGCTGAAGTTAGAAGCTTCAATTAAGCTTTGACAAAAAAAAATGGAAGCCAATTGGTTTCTACGCACAGCTGCACTAGATTTTGCACTCTCCAGTTTTAGTAAATCAACCCCTGTGCTCGTTTCATAATTTCTGCAGCAGGCTGCAAAGTTAGAACACCTGTTAAGCATCACCTGGTAGAGAACATAGAGATATCAAAAGGCAGTGTGTCATCCAATCACCAGCCTGCGCCCAAACCTGAAAATGAGTTTTAAAGCTTAGACAAATACAGACTACAGATGTATATTTAGTCCTGCAACATATATATTTGGATTGTCTGCAATTTAAAGATCCTGTTACAACCCACAGGTGGTCATGAGACCGCCTTTAAACTACATTTAGGCCACAGACAATGCATAAATCTACCTGAATGTTTTGTACACATGCAGTCAGAATTATAGCAGCTTCTCTGCTATAATCTCTGCAACTACATGCAAATATCTGCAACTACATGCAGGAGCTTCATCTTGAGCTGCCCTATGTGTGCACGAGAAGCAAGATAGAAAAGCTCTTCTTTGGTAACAAGGTAGAGAAACCTTGTTCTGCTGTGTATTTTCCCAGCTGTATGGAGGAAATCTGAAGCAGCAGGCAATACACCCCCTTCCCCCCGCCAAACGAAACCCATTATACTGATAATAACATCATAGAAAATGGTCAATTTGTACTTGTACTAACACATACTATCCAAGCGCATCCAGCTTTTTGCATCTACATATATAGGGTTTCAGCATGAAAAATATGTGAACACCTTCTGCAAATGAGAAAGGATAACTGCCTGGTTTAAGTCTACAGTGCCTACAAATATACAAAAGAGGTTCATAACCTTACAGAAAATGTAAGCATTAAGGACACAAAAGGTTCCTTCTCCAGAATGAAGCAAAAATGTTCACTTAAAGCTGATTTCAGACATTTTTGGTGGCTGGCGTTCCTGACAGTTTTGCTGTGCCTTTCTGACTTGGGCTATCCTTTGAAACAATAGTGAAATACTGGATAATAATACAGATTACCATACTAAATAGGTAGTTAAGAATTGTTTAACAGAAGAAATAGCTTCTGTTTATTTTTATACTATTTAGGCAACATTCATTTATCAAGCATTATTCTTAGATATAGTTGTATAGGCACTACAAAGTACAAGCTGTCCAATACCGTTTGTTGGATCTAAAAATTAACTTACGATTAGCATAGTGATTAGGAGGTTCTTCTTGGTGACTTGAGCATGGGAGAAAATGTAATTCAGCACCATTGTAAGCTCACTCTTATTCTCTTCCCGGAGACTAAAGACGCACTTGTCATAATGACCTAGAATGAAGAAATGCAACTCAAACATGGGTTTATATTTTCACTACTCGATAAGATGCAATAAGAATGAACTGAACAGTTGTAAATAGAAATCTCTGTAGTGTATATCAGTTATTTAATATCAGACTGCTATCTCTAAACAGGTTTAAATTATATATATATATATATATATATATATATATATATATATATATATATAATTTTTTTTTTTTCATTAACATAGCAAAAAACATAAAAAAAACACTAAATCAACAGCCAAGCATACACCTAAAGGCTGAACATATGCGGCCATTCAAGAATTCTGGCTAGTATCAAATTTCACCACTAGATGGCAACAAACAACCACTGAAGTTGTCCAGATTTACGTAAACATCAGAGATAACAGATATCATCTGCAATGTTGCACTGATTTTATTTTTTTTAAGCTATAAAAGCTCAGAAGAACTTATATGCAAATGTTTAAGTGTATGTCTGGGTAAAATTAAGAAGAAAACATATGCAGTGCATCTATTTTAAAAACACTACAAGTGTAGAAAAAAAAGGTTTTTGTACTTAAACTAAAATCTATTTCTTTAAATACATTAAGAGACACTGGTATTCAAAAACATTTGGGTCCTTCATGAGGACTGGTAACTGGTAGACAGAAAAGTTTTAAGCCAGTTGCAGCATAGCTTCTCCTCTACACAGCAAGCCTCAGTTTTCTGAGAAAGCAATGTACAGGGCCAATATACAGAGGGGTGGTACATGTGTCCCTCAATGGACTTGAATTTATTTTGAAGTAAAAAAAAAATCTTACTTTTTTCATTGTCCATTAAAGGATGCCGGAGTTCAGACAGACACAGTTGTAATGTTCAAAAGCAGTCCAAGTGTGGGGCAATCAAAAGCAAAAGCAGATTGTTGGGACTCTGAATCAGAAATGAGAAAAGGGACTGCAAGGCTTTGTAATTATTTATGGGCTCAGGAGAGTCAGAGACAAACACTGCATGAGATGGTGCCGGAGTGTTCTCAGAGCCTCTTAGCAGAATGCTCTGGTAACTGTGCACAGTTAAGATGTCCATAGTGGACATGAAGGTCCATGTGAGCATGAGGCTAAACTTGGCCCTGCCCAACAAAGCTGAAGCAGAGTCCACAGTTGACAACACTATAATAATAGGGTTCCCGGGTTCCAGATTACAGGCATCAGCTCCATCTAGGGATACCAGTCAACTCCCCTAGAACCACTAGGGGAGCATGTACTTGTGACAGCGGGGTTGTCCTTCATGTGTCTTCAGGAAGACATGTTGAGCTGCGTGGTGGCAAATAAGTCTAATGTGAGTCAAGGTGTCAAGCACTCAGAAATTCAAGCACCTGGCACTGATGCCAGCTTCAGGCTGCCGAATGTTACCAAATCACTGTAAGAGGCAGCAGAATCAAAGTTGAGACCATAAATCCATGTGGTGCTTCATTCATTCGATCAATCCGACTCTGTGGACCTCGATGATATGGTAAACGTGGAGACTAACGGAAAAGTTTACAGACGGTGATAAACAAAATGGAGATATTCCCAATCCAAACTCCCTAACTCACGACTACAATATATGATCTACCTCACGACATACGTACGAGGAGTGGGTGAAAGGGTTGTAATTCGGACCTTCTTCGTGGTAAGGTAAAGACAAGAACGAGTACTTCGTGGTGTACCTAAATACCAGAGTTGAAACTAAGACGACGGAGAATGTCACTAAACCATTGTAAGCCGT
>BLSH010247668.1:1863435-1882104 GCA_018402905.1 Glandirana rugosa
GTGAAGTCAGGAACGGGAGTTCTTCGAATGTATGTTCTCCCTGTGCCTGCGTGGGTTTCCTTCGGGTACTCCGGTTTCCTCCCACACTCCAAAGACATGCTGGTAGGTTAATTGGCTCCTGTCTAAATTGGCCCTAGTATGTGTATGTATGAATGTGAGTTTGGGACCTTAGATTGTAAGCTTCTTGAGGGCAAGGACTGAAGTGAATGTATAATATATGTAAAGTGCTGCATAAAATTGACTGTGCTACACAAGTACCTGTAATAAATAAATGTAATAAAAGAAACAAACTGATAAAGCATCCTGACTTCTTGGCTAGACTTAGTAACCTGTCATTGCACAGTACTGAAGACTGACAATTTTTAATTACAGTTCCTACGTAAACTTATGCTCAAAATATAACTGGCATCAAAAGTATATTTCATATGCAACCCATACCATGCTGAAACTGTGTTTCCACCTTTAAATACTGACGAAGCAAATCCATAACTACAGCTTTCATGTGGCCTCGAATGCCGCTGCGGTATCTGATATGAAGGAAAAAATTATTCTTTTAAGGCAAAAATGCAAAAGATACAAAGGTTTCAGAAATACCGTATAAACTTCAGGCAATTACAAAACGTAGTTTTCATTCAATATTTAAAAGTCACCTATTTCACACAGTTGTCAATGCTAGACAAAAATATATTAAAGGATCTGTCTAGCATCAATGCAAATACAGTTCAGTTTTGGGTAGTTAGTAGAGTAAAATGTTCACAAGCTTTTTACATCTTTAGGAGACCCCTAACATGTCATCGCCACGTTTGGCTTCTTCAGGACCCAGAAAAATGAAGAGATCAAACTATGTAAAACAACAAATGTATTATGTATTCATTTGTCTGGGTCCTGAAGAAGCCAAACATTTGGCAAAACGTGTTGACCTTACAGGCACTAGGAAGAGCTCACTTCACCTATATTGGACTTTGTTACCTATTTTTTCTATATTTTTGGATTAGGCTTAAAAGTCTCCTCCTATTTTTTGTATAGACTAATATTCTCACCAATCAAAGTTAATGTTTAAAAGCCTGAATAAAATTTGAGATTACGTGGAGCAACAATGTTTGCGCATTACACATAAAGGACTTCGTGAAAAACAAGAGGGAATAATGTTTAAAGAGATTGTAAAGGAAAAAAATATTTTAATAAAAATAACAAACATATACAAAAATAACAAACTCTATACTTACCTGCCCTGTGCTATGGAACTGCTCCTCTTCTCAGTTCCCCTGGCAGCGCTGCTGGCTCCTCATCCCTGTCCAGTGACCCCACGGGAAGCCACTATCTCATGGGGGCACTCGTGCGTGCTTGCTCCCGAGCTGCGTACACTGACACAGACAGTGGGTCTCAGCCCCGCCACTCGCTCCCAAGTGGCTTTGATTGATAGCACTGGAAGCCAATGGCTCCCAGTGCCCCAGAAAAGCCAGTGAGACTAGGAAGTGAGGGGAGAGAAAAGTTGCAGATTTGCACAGTACTGAATCGAATGAGGGCTCAGGTAAGTATAAGGGGGAGGAGGGTGAGAGGCAACATTCAATGCCTATACATTTTTTACCTTAATGCAAAGAATGTATTAAGGTAAAAAATGTTTAGGCTTTAGAAACACTTCAGGTGTATTTAAAGGGTAAGTTCACTTCACGAAAAATAAAAAGGTAAACTAACTCCATCTACCGTGACATCACCTCCAGACCACACTGCACATGGTGGTCATGATGCCCTGTACTGCCAGTGTAGCAGACCGTATGCAGCAATACACAGCCCAGAGCGAATATCCACCATAATGCCTACAATGGCAAGTGCTCATTGGTCAGCACAGCCATGGGACCATGCTGACCAACACACCAGCAGCACGGGGCATTACAGCCGTTATGTGCAGCGAGGTCTGGATGGGTGGCCAGGATATTTGGAGTTCGTTCACCTTTTCATTATTAATGAAAAGGTGATTTAGGCAGACCATAGATTATGCAATTTTCTTTCCCTCTAAAACAGGTGGAAGGAAAGAAAGTTGCTTGACCGTGCTGATGGGGGAATCCCACTCTCAGCGCTATTGCGCTCTGCCAACGGGAAGCACAGAGAGCCTTCCCTGCCGGCAGTACAAAATGATTAGTGTTGCTGGCTATAGCTGGTGGCACTAATGCTCCCAACAGACTGGTTTTGCAAAAGTCAGTGGATAGGTCGACTTGCATACAACCAAGATGCCCATGGATCAAAATTAATTTGGTCCCTGCCAAACCGTGCGATTTTTGTTCCATGTACGTCAGACCTAATCCTTTAAGGCATATGGAGCTTATCCTAGTTGCCTGGTCTGCAGATAATCATTAAAGAAAGCATTTAATATTATATAAACACACACACACACACTATACTGTATAGCATTGCTCTATAGTTAGTATAGTTAAGGGGTTAATCATCTACATTGTGTATAAATGTGTGATCCTGTCTCTCTGATCCTCCTCTTCTTTAACTAAATCCAACCCATCTCCTGATAGAACAGAGCATTAGGCATCAGGCTGTACATGCTCAGTTTGGTGTATATTGCTAAAGAGTTGTTTTTTTTTTCTTGGGAGAGTGCACGTGATCAGCACAGGGCCAATCAGCACTGTCCAGACAGATGATCAGGGGGAAATGAAAACTCCTCCTACAAATTTTAACCAGACACTGATGCAAGTCACAGGACTGCTATATACAGCTGATGAAAAAAGGTATTTATCAGTTTATATTTAATAAAACTATTGCAATCTCCCAATACATAACCTCAAAGGACACACTATAACACATTGTTATTAATGGGATGTGCCCGCTCCCATCCAATCAACAATGAGACCTCAGTGATTCTGGGAAATGAAAGCTGTCTGGAACAGTTGGGATAAAAATAAATTCCTTTTCATGTTTTCAGCAATCATCCCAACAAATGATGTTGAAATCTGAAAAAAATAAGCAGCCATCCAAACTCCTTGAACCAAAACTCTGGTCATGCAAGAATGCTTATTCCCCCGGGCAGCTCCGTTAACATCTCACCTTTGCACTAGTTGCACAATGCTCTGTGTGTTCATGAAGAAAACCTCACGTTCCGATTTACGGTTCAATGTAGCTGCATGACTGTCCAGTATATTTGCTATCTAAACAAGAAAGAAAACAATAAAAAGGTATTTTTAATCAGCATGCATTTTTATTCCCACTTATGTATTACAAAAGTTTGCTTCATATTTGTCACATTTATTAAAGGTTGTTACCAAATTATGAGTTATCAAAATCGTTTTTCAATGGTGGGTTTAATAAATGCAACTTGTTGCTCGCATAAAGGCAGTATTACTCAGTAATGGTCTTCTTCCATCAGTTAAAGCTGAACTCCAGGCTACAGCTGGCACTACACAGATCCAATTTTGGCTGATTCCTATTGAAATGGCCAAAACATGTTTCGTGGGTGGCATGGTTAGCACCAGCTGGCTGGAAATTTCAGAGCAGTTGGTTTTGTCGATGGAAGTGGGTGGAAATTCTAAGCTGAACAGGACTCGCATCCAATTGGGTGCAGGACTTGTTTGGGTATTCTGAGAGCCACACTGCAGATTCTTCTATCCACTCTGTTTAGCATGAATGAAGGAATCGAGTGGTTTCTCTTGCTCAGCCCCATGTATTACCAGCTTTACCATTCAGCCTTGCAAAGTCATACAAGCGCTTTTACAGTATTGCAATTGCTCACTCTGATTTAATTGAACACTGCACTTATCCCAGTTTGCATTAGAAGCTATCAGCCTTATTTTCGAGCTGGAGGACATGCACCATCATCTAGCTTTTCCCTCTACAGCCTTAATGTCCCTGGTTTACCACTTTCAGTAATTGGTCTTCAATTCTTTCAATCATGGAGGCTCAGCATCACATGTAGGCTTTACCTAGGGCAGTCTGAATGCAAACGTCAACTCTTACAGATTGACATCCACCCAACAGGGCATTGTGATATGTACATAACTCCTCCCAAGGGCCAGCCCACTGCTTGCATCAGGGCTAAGGGCTTTTGAGAGGAATACTAAGGTAAGGTGCTGTGATGTTTTCAGGAGGCTATGTACTGCAACCCCTTGTACTCCCTCATGAGCCATGATGTGCCTTCATTGCATAGAAAAGTCCAGAGACACTAGTGCACCCAAGCAGTCTTGGTAAACCCCTACACTATGGTAGTGCTTGGGTATATCACCATAACCTACTTAAGCAGACTATTACTACTTTATTTTTTATGCATTTATACTTTACTTATTGTACTTTCTCTTTAGTCCTCTCCTCCCCACTTTCTTATCCCTTCCCTCTCCAGTGGACTTCGGGATGCCCAAGTTCGTGGATCCCTGTGCAAACTGAGCTACGGATTTTTTGATGCAATGCTTTCCCCTTTAACCTCTGAAATGGCTTCCTCAAAATTCACCATTATGTTGCATAATGTACAGGGCTTTAACTCTCCTCATAGACCTATGTGTGCCTTTACTGATTATACCCAGACATGCCAATATCATTGGCTTACAAGAACTCAGATTTTCTCTATGCTCTTAAACTAAATGTTTGCACTGTAATTACCCCCAAGTATTCCAATCAAGTTTCATTGAAAAAAAGAGGAGTACTTATGGCATTTCGCAAAAACACTCCATTCCCATGATGTTCCCTTCAAATAGCAGACCCCTCTGGATGCTGCCTGATTTTACAAAGGAAAATCTTTAATATATAAATAACAATTGTAAATTATTATGCTCCCAATACACACCAGACATGGTTCTTTTCCCATTTATGGCAAGTTATTTCATTGTGTATATATAAGGACTTTAATCCTCATGTGCAATACTAACATGATTCTTGACAGGAAACTACACAGATCCTCCTCCACTTTTAACCCATCTCACAATTCTAAGACATGTGCCCCTGCAACGTTTTAACAACTTCTAGAAGGAACACAATTTAGAGGACACATAGAGGGAGCTGAATCCCAAAGCTTGAGATTACAAATACTGTACTACTCTACGACCCATAACAGTTTCACACGTATTTACCATTTTTTTGTCCACCAATCCTTTCTTCCAGATATTCTCAACCTCAAGATTTTATCTACCCCATGGTCTGACCACTCACCACTCTCACTTGACTGCAAATCCTTGACGCCGACCCCAAGGTATTACACGTGACTTTTAAATTATTCCATGTTCATTTTTAAGGTTACGGATGAAGCAATTAATGCATCTCTGTTCGTATACTTTATTGAAAATTATGATTCAGCCTCCTTCCCAAAAATCCTATGGGAAGCCCACAAGGTTACTGTCAGGGTTTCTTTAATGCAACTTGCTGCACAGGGCTGAAAAACTGTTGCGATGGTCCGGGCAAAAATGTTACACCTGTGCTAATAAACCAGGTCCCATGTTAGCACGTATATGAGAAGCCAAACACATTAAATTACGCTTACCAAACAATGTAATTACCGCTAACCTGGTAAAATTTACTTCAACCTTATCTACATTAGCCTTCGGGTCTTTTCCTTTAAGACCAAGCAGAAACCCTCTTTAAAAATAATAAACTCCCCTCTTCATCACAAACTATGCTAGACATAATGGAGGCCAAGATCAGTATACTGGATGTCCTCACAGCAATCAAATCTCTTAAGAGGCAAAAAACTCCAGGCCCTGATGTCTTCTCGACTACATATTCTTAATAATTTGCAGACCACCTCGCACCACATCTGACTAATTTGTTCAATCACTTCTGCACACACTCAGACCTACACTGTTACTCTCACTTTAAGAACATATAGTGATGCTTACAAAACACAGTTTTGCTTCAATACCTGGCTAAGATCCTTGCAACCAGGATCAACACATTCTTACAAATTTTAATTTTCAAAGATCAGGTGGGTTTTGTCCCTTCTTGACAATCATCAGACAATACCAGTAAAGCTATTCATTTGATTCAACTGATGCATCAGAAACAAAATCCCTGGCACGGTGCTCAGCCTTGATATCCACAAAGCTTTTGAGTCCCTCTTGTGGGACTATATGTATTACACTTTAGACAAAAATGGGGTTTTCAAACCCGTTTCTTATCCTAGCTGAAAGCATTATATCATAAACCCTCAGACACGGTACACTACCTCCCCCACCAATCCATGTTATTCATACATGGGGCACATACCAGGGGTGCCCTTGCTCTCGATTTTCTTCATTCTTGTTTTAGAACGTCTTAGTGTGCCTCATTAGATCTAATCCCGATAGTCTGTGTATTGATTAAGGACCTAATACATTCAAAATAAGCTTGTTTCTAGATGACTTTCTCTTAATTTTAACTCAACCACATGCTACTTTACCTGTCTTATTCTCTTAAAGCGGTTCTTCAGCGGTTCTTTAAAAAAAATTAAAAGTAGGCAGCTACAAATACTATAGCTGCTGACTGTTAATAGGGCATTTACCTGTCCTCACTGGAGCCGGCTCTTCAGCCTCCAGGTCCCCAGTACTGGCATGTTTATTTTGGGAAGCCAACTGTGACTGGTTGTAGCTTCACAGCCAGCTTCCCACTGCAGATGAAGGAGACACAATGCACTTTGTGAACGGTCTTACAGCTTTCTGAACCTGTGACATGTCCCAGAAGGCTTCGGGGCAAGACGGGGCTTCCGTTCAGATGGCCATGGCGATCTGTCTGGAAGTAGGAGCAGGTATCTGTCAAAACCAGGTACCCACTCCCCCCCCCCCCAAAAAAAATACATAGTGCCAAAACTTAAAGAGGAGTCAGGCAGGAGGCAGACAAGCGGAACTTCCCCTGTTGTGTGAAGTTCCTCTTTAAGCTATTCTATAAAATATTCAGCTTTACCATCAATGAAAACAAATCTATGGACCTCAATATCTCACTTACCAATACTGCTGTGGCAGCATTTTAGCTTTATCTGGCCTTCCTCCCATCTTGATTACTTAGCCACTCATATCACACTCTTTACGCAACCAGCTACACAACTTTCCAAAAATTAACAGATCTCCTCTTCACAGGTCCCACTATCACATATTATGGGTAGGGGAAATTAATGCCATCAAAATGACAATCCTACCAAAGCTCCTTTATTTTTTCTGCATAATCCCAATCCCTATTCCATCATACACCCTGTAATGCTTTAAGAATCATATCCTACAATTTATTTGGTCGAACAAAAAAAAAAAAAAAAAATGCAAGTGTCGTATTATACAATGTTCACACATAAAAGGCAGGGTGGTCTTAGCAGCCACGCAAATTGCCCCAATACCACCCTGTACTCCTCACAACAAGCTCCCTTGTGGGCTGACCTGGAGACGTTTTGCTGTTCATCTGTTGCTATTTTCTCTCTTTCCTGGCTCCCGCCCAGATCTAGGCCAGCCTCCAAGAGGTTTTTCATGCAACATACCCATACGATATGGGACTCCATCAAATTTTTCAGCAAATTAATTTAGCTGCATCTTCCGCACTTACCACTTCCAGGTAACCCATTGTTCCTCTTATGATTAAATTCCCCTGGTGCTTTCCACTGGTGGCACCTCCACAAATTTCAATATGCCCACTCTTATCAATGGTCATACTGTTTAAACTTGACAGAAATTAGACAAAAATATCACACACCACCCTCTGAACTCTATCGTTTCCTGCAAATAAAGCATTGGCTTGCCATTATATTCGCTAATAAAGATCTCACGTGTTGGCTATGATTTTTTTAACATATCCGCTAACGTACACCTCTCAGCTAAAGTGATATCCATCCTCTACTCTCAATTGAATAACTGACAAAAATCACACTTGCGTCTCCAAGTAGGAAAAAGACCTTCAATGTTTTATTTCTATACATGAACACAACTGAATCTGTATTCAAAACTATTGAGAGATAGTACATGGTCCCATCATGCATAGCACATCTCCATCCATCTCTTGCTGTCGCATGCTTTCGAGGCTGTTTGAATCCGGGAGACGTTTTGCATACCTGGTGGACCTGCCCCATGCTCGCACGGTTCTGGACCAAGGTTCTAAAGCTCTTACAATCCTTGTTTAATTGCCCCTTCCCTAGAAAACCCTGACATGTCCTACTGAATCTCAAACCCCATAATCTCACTAAATCACAATTCAGTCTGGCGACTTACATTCTGTTAGTGGCAATGCAGACTACTGCAACAAACTGAAAGGACAGTACATCTACTTTGTGGAGGTTCGCCAACGTGGTGACGCTTTCTTCATTCATGTAAAGCTCACCAGTATCTTATTAAACACACAAAAAATGTTCCTTAAAGTATGGACCCCATGGATTAAGCATGTTTATCCTTCATTACCTATAGAGAGTTATGCTTCTTTGTAGGAGTCCAACTTTGGGGACCTGGGCTTGGATGTCCTTAAAGTTCTCCCTCCTTCCTCTTTCTCCCTCCTATTTTCTTTCTCTTCTGTTTTCCTCTAAGAATTATTTTTGCCTTCCTACTGCAGATGTGTCTTGCTTTTCCTTTATCTAAAGATAAGGGTTGCGGTATTTGCCTAGAATCAACGCTATAACCTGAACAATGTTTTATTGGCTGTCACAACCTTGCCCTGCAAGTCATTGTCTTCTTTACATTACATTACATGTACATTGCAGGCTATTTGTTTAGATCATTTCAACCAGGCTTCTGGCAGCCTTGTATCATTGGCAGCTACTTTCTCACTAATAACTCATTGTTCAAATCAATGTGTACATTCATGCCAAGATCTGTATTCTGCAATGTTTCATTAAAAATTATTGAAAGTGAAAAGTGCAGAGACCCAGTCATGACATCACTGAGACTAAAAAAAAATGAATGGGGGTTTAAATCCTCATCAAATTCCCCTTACTTCTCCCATTGCAGCAATAAGCATAGTACCAGGCTATGGGTGTCTTGTTTAGATGGTATTGGAAAAAACAAACAGACAAACTTTTATCTATGTTTGACATGCTGTGTATTTCTACATAAAGTTTTACCTGCTGGCTTGGAAACTGGCACAACACAGAAGTAATATTGCTGGCATATTGTGCCATTTCTTTCTTGATTGCTTTCTCCACATTTGGTGGAATACGTCCAGATACACTGGTCATAATGTCCTGAAGTTCCAATAAAGGAAGAGATGGATCCCTGAGGGTCTTCATTAGTCGCTCCACCCAGTCTTTTAACTAAAAATAAATAAATAAATATTTTTTTACAGTAATCAAATTACATATTTGGCTTAAAGCAAAAATGCTCACTTACCTTACAAAATATGACTTTGATATATATGCTTTTGATTTTTGACTTTTGGACCGGCACTGCTGTGAAGCAGTCTAACCAGTTAGGTGACCACACAGTTCACCACTGCAGTCACAACTGTGCTTTCCTCCTGGCAGCAAACTCCCAGTTTTGTTTTAAAAGTGTAAGGCTAGGTTCACACATGTGCGAATTTCCCATCCGTTTTCACTATGAATTTCCAAAGCAGCTGTTCAGTGGTTCAGCTGCGATTTCCAAATATGGTTCACATGCAAATTTTTGTAGCCAGTGGCCACCGGCATCTTTAACAGTAGCTTGTTGTTAAGCAGTGAGCCGGGAAGCTGACCGCAGCATCTTTAACATCTGATGACTGGTGCAAGCTGGGTTGATGTCGTCATCAGGGGCGGGGCCTCCAGGTGACTTCGCCAGAACTGTCAGAGTTGGCAGACGGCGGGAGCGGATCTTTTTTTTTTTTTTTGGGTTGGTCGCGTTCATTGCGATTGACGCTGGATCTACACCGGGGACATTATTTTTGTTTTAAAAAAAAAATTACCCATACTCATTCACACAGGGGGGCAGGATCTAGGGGCCCCCTTGTTAAAGGGGGGCTTACAGATTCTGTTAAGCCCCCTGCCTGCAGACCCCCACAACCACTGGCCTGGGTTGTAGGGAAGAGGCCCTTTCCCCATCAACATGGGGAAAAGGTGCTTTGGGGGGGCATGTGGCCTGGTATGGTTCAAGAGGGGGGGCGCTCGCTTGTCCCTCCCCCTTTTCTGGAGTGTTAGGCTGCATGCTCGGATAAGGGTCTGGTATGGATTTTGGGGAGGACCCCCACATCATTTTTTTTTTACATTTTTGGCATGGTGTTCTCAAAATCTATACCAGACCTAAGGGTCTGGTATAGATTTGTTGGGGAACCCCACACCATTTTTTTTTTAATATTTGCCATGGGGTCCCCCTTTAAAATCCATACCAGACCAGAAGGGACTATGGATTGGGGGGGGGGCTCCCATGCTGTTTTTTTTTATATTTGTGTTCAAAACTGAAGACATGTGTGACTGAGATGCATTCCCATAGAGGGCAATGAGCCTGGAATCCACGTTTGAACCGCACAGCAGTACTTAGAAAATGCACAGGACTCTTTTTAAATTCCCAGTGAATTCACACTGACGCTGCACCGCAGATATGTGGCGCGGCTCCATGGAAAGCTGGTTTGGTTCACATGTCATGCGAATCAGATGCGGTTCAAAACGCATCCAATTCACATATATGTGAACAAAGCCTTATGCATAATAATCTGATTAGCTCATGCTGCTGGTCAAACCTCTTTGAATCCTGCTGTGCAGGGGGTTAGAGCAAACGTTTATAGATACAGTATCAGCTACCTATACTTGCACTGGGGCAAACCTTGAACACTTTTATGGGCCTCAAATCTTTTCACATGGACTAGGAATGCCAAGAGGTGTCTTAGGTAGACTCTGAGACTGTGGCTGGCTATGCCTGTCACAAAGGCAACTTATTAAAGGAAGCTAAATGAAAGAGACTTTCATACTGTACATATATATATATATATATACACACACAAGGGGGTTTCCACACCCTGGCTGATTATTTATTTGCACTGAAAATATGAATTATAATCAAATGTCAACGCTAGAGACTTTAATGTAAAATGATTGTTTAAAACAAAGTATTTCCCAAAAAACGTCATTGCTGACGTTGACAGAAAATATTGGTGCCTGGCTGTTAGTACCTGCATGTAGCTAGTGAAGTCAGAGTGAAGTCACGGTATCAAAACTACGGTAGTCATCAATAATTTTCACAAGGACAGCATATCACTGGAGAAGTACGTGGTTTTTAGTGCTGGTTTCTTTAACTTGTCCTTCAATGAAAAAGTAGTCTCCAAAGATTCACACTTCAAGATGTCAAAAGATATCGGAGTATACCACAAAATCATCAAGATTAAAAGCTGTACCATGAAACGCGTCAAGTTTGATCACTTCATTGTAATTCATCTAATAAACCACCCGATTCTCCTACTTACTTCAGGTACTAAATCTTTACAAGCAAACAATATCTAAGTTAACTTTGTTCCTTTATGTGCATTCATGTCAATATTTGAAATGGACAGGTGCTATACAGACTGAATGTTGACCTTTTTCACATATTTTGGACCATTTCCCTTGTATCATCTCCGTCAAAAGAGTAAACTTTGAGATGTTTTCTGCTAAATATTTGCACAAACAAAATTTTTTTTCTCCCCAAAAAAGAGCATTCTAAATTCTGAAAATGTAACATGTGAGTTACCTTGGTGCTGAAGTAAGGCTCTGGAAGACAGTATCCATTCATAACATTCACCAGGTTATCTAGAACATAATGAAATATACGATGGAGCTTTTCTCCCTGTAGCACAGTGCTGTGTATCTTTGGCAATGCTCCTGTATGAAGTTCAGCCTACAAATTAAAGATACCATGTGAAGCATAACAATCAAATTACCTTACAGAAAATATAGATTTTTCATAAAGCCAGTCACCACTGTTCTTGTGATAATGTGTAAATTAATATATACTGTATAGAAGGGTCAGCTATTAACTCTGACCTATACTCTTTAGAGAAAATGACCATTATTTAATCAGAAAACCAATCGTATGTCTACATGGGACCTAATAATACAATATTCATAATGGCTATAGCATGATTATGTCAATATGCATGTGCACTGGGGGTCTATGCATGAATCCCTACTTGCACGTGTTAAAAAAAAAAAACATTAAGTATACATTCCAAAGTCAAGCCCATCTACCATATGTTGCTATATAGTAAAGCCCATCTACCATATGTTGCTATATAGACTTTTTATACTCACCATAAAATTCTATACTTGGTCCACACATGGGGGCACATGTAGGTTTTCACCTTCGGGTTAGACTGCGGCACACAGGAGGGCTGAACCCAGGTGAAAAAAAATGTAGGCCAGCCCAGGATAACCCCTCCCACTATCAGCATGCCTCAGGTATGTAACAAAGCAATACTGAGAGCATGATGGGCATCACAGCAAACAATCGCTAACAGGCCAAATTTAAATATTAAATCTGAGGATTTCCTGCACCACCTTAAGGACCATTTGCTCAAAGCTAGAATAACATGAGGCCACAATCTCCATGTACTACCAAGATCAGAAAAGAACAAGCGGTAGCATTACAATTGGGAAACTGTCGCTTAAGGCCAAGAGGACAAGAAACATGGCCAGTGAAGCGTGTCCTCAGAAAAGAAAGAAAACACTTATATAAACCGTAAGCTTGAAAGCTGGTTTAGCTGAACCATTCAGAGAGGTAAGACGAGAACAAGAAATCAAATTACTCTGCTGGGTCTATCCAGAATGACCAAAAAGTAGTCAGTAGCTGAGAGAGAGGCTCACAGCCTGCACCATAGTCAAACAAGGAAGGGAAACGCCTGTTGGAGAACCAGAGCCGAACAGAGGGACCGATAAACTAATTCTTGAATGAGGAAAATATCAAAAACTTCACTAGGTCAGAAGGCCTTGGGTCTCAACTCACCCAGTCCCATTAAAGACTACAAAAGAAATGGGGTTCAAGCCATGGAAAGGCTGTCAGGTCAGACACTCACCACGTAAAGGGAATGAGGACCTAGAAAGGGGCCCTTGAAGGTAAAACAGAGTAAAATTATCTCTAAGGAGTCAAAACAGTGATTATGGAAAATGAGAAAATTTGCTTGATCCCAAAGAAACAGGGAACAAACAAGGTAAAATACATGGGTATTCAGCATACAAGGAAGAAATCTAGATAGTGCTGAGCCCATCCTATCTGCAAGCAGGGGAAGACATCCGTGGGACAAAGCTCCCAGTTAGACCTTGCTGGAGTATCCGCCCTATCCTCCAGCATTATAAGAATCACTAATTAAGAGATGTTCCTGACTCCTTACAACTCTGACAGTCAGGAGCTTTACCAGGTCAGCAAAATACATTTGTCATCTGGAGCAAGGAAGATCATCAAAAGCCCTCCATCTGCGAAGCAGATAAGAAAGAAGCATAGGAGGAGGAAAAGCCAAAATTATGGTGTATGGAGTCACCATAGCATACATTGCTACTGCCAGAGGATTCTTGCACCTGGAGACAAACCTGTAAATCACCCCCATGTACAAATGAAAACAGTTGGGGAAGCCTGTCCCCAAACTGTCTGCTCCTGAGATGAGCATAGAGAACAGTTCTAGAATGCAAAATTCTTCCCAGGTCAGAATCCAAACTACCTCTCTTCTTTCTGAACGATCTCCTTTTCCTCCTTTGATGGTTGAGGCACTCCACGGCTGTAGCGTTGTCCAGATGGACCCAGGTCCGAAGATCTGCCAAGCAATAGCAAAACAGGATGTACACTGGGAAACAAGAATTCTCCAATGATCAGGACCTCCGCTTCTCCCCAACCTGACAGGTTGACAGGCTGAGAGGTTAGATAAAAAAGAGTTTCCAGTGGATGTGAACTGAGAACCTCCCTGACTCCAAAGTTATAAGAATGATCCAGAAACAAAAACTACCTGATTCTCAGGGGAAGACAAATCTGTTTGCTCAGAAACTAGGTCAACTTGTTCTATGACCAAGGACAAGCCTAATAAGTGTTTTGGGGGCATCAAAGGCATGTTGGGGTGTTTTCAAACCCTCTACAGTCAGTCCTCAAAGAGTGTGTGCAATGGGAGGGTCTTTGTATCTTCAGGGGCTCTGAAAGACCCAAGACTGGAGATAGCACTATTTTAGTTTCAGAGTGGTGCACATCACTAAGAGCCAAACTTTCTCTTTTAATTCTAAAGTAATAGAAGAAAACTCTAAATTTTCAATCTCATCTTCAGTAGAGACTGAAGTGACTCAGTTAGGTATAGTCACTTCAGAAAACAGAGAAATTAAAGGTGCCCAGCAACCTATGCAAATTAAGTAGCTCCCAGTGCTCAACCTGATTGTCCTACTCACAAAGTAAATCTTTAAAGACAAAAAATGTTGAAGAAAAAAGCGGTACTAGGAAAAATAGGTTAATCCATTAAACAGAAGAGCTAAAGGAAAACTGTCAATCCACCTAAGACACTAGCAAAAACTCTGGTATGCTGTGAGTAGTGAGAGGGGTTATTCTATGCTGTTCTATAGATTTTTGTTTGCTAGTGTCCAATCCACATGTAGGCAGCAGTACATTCTGAAGGTCAAAGATTTCCTGTGTCCCGCAACAGATGAGAAAGAAAAATAGTTTTTGGCTTCACATACACTTTACCAGAAACACATTTACAACCTTGTATTAATTTTACATAGTTAAATGTATTTAAAGCCCAAATATTTTTATACATTTAGTTTTGGGTAACATAGGGAAATGGTAAAAGCTGGGGTTTTTTCCCTTGACTGTATCCCATCAAGGAGATTTTTCTTTACTTCCTGCCCCAGATACATAACAAGATGTAAGAAGAAATCTCTGCAAAGTAATGGATAATTGTCCCTTAGACAGCTGTCACTGGGAAAGGTGCCTCCATTGGAAAATGTCCCTTTGTTTCTGTGACAACTGCAAAATGTTGGCTTTCCCATTACTTTCTGTATCAGAGACAAGGGTCCACAGGAAAAATAAAGTGGGTGACTGACCTGACAGGGGTTTTAATACTTCCTTACCCTTTCCAAAACTATATTAAAATGTTTGGGCTTTAGATACATTTAAACTGAGATACTATTAGATTAGGTTTTGGTAAGCTTTTGTTGCATGCTTTTTATACAACTTCTAATAGATCCTAGGCACATGTCGGCTCATGGAGTCAAAGGGAAGGAAAAACCATATGTGGCTTTTGAACCACTAGTTGAAAGTTTAGAAATTACTTAGGCATATAAATAAAAGTACTGACAAAAATAGAAGACCATCAAAGTGTTGACCATATTGATCTACCTGTTGTACTCTGCTGGGGTCATCTAGTTGAAGTTTAGCAATTACACATCCAGGTTCCAAGACAGCACCTGCGCGTTTCACGTAGTGTATACATCCTGACTCCATGGCTGTCAGGGTCATCACCATCTTCATAACCTACAGAACAACATTTGTAAATATAAATTGTAATGCACTGATATACAGTCAACAATATAAAAACTGTATGCACACAGAGACCATGTACATATTTTTGTTCAGACATCTCAAAAACATAAAGTTTCTTTTTTCTAAATAAAAAAAAATAAAAAAATCATACTGTAAAGCCTGGCAAAATAGTGATCGTTTTTTTATTGATGATTATCGCTGCATGGACTTCACAGGAGCACAGCCCCACTAGAAGGGGGCATTTTTCCTCATACTGGAGTTCAGCTTTAAGTTTTTTTGTCTACTAAATTGGAATGTTAACCTTATATTGGGGAATTCTTTTGCTTCAGTTAGCTATAGTATAAAAAGGGTAATTTGTACCACTTGCTCACACTAGTATGCCGTGTCAGTTTTCCCAGTTGGTTACTCGTTTCGTACAATGCGATTGCAATGAGTGAAGCATTATGACTTGTCAAGCAGAAAATCTATTTCTTATGTCTTTCACCTGAACAAGCTACATCAGCTTTGTTCCCTTGCTTCATTAAGCTGTTTCACAATAGACTTAGACTGAAAAAAGCATTGCAACATCCACTGAACAATATGCAGGAGGATTTTATGAAATGTACATTTCAGATGTGTTTGGAAAGTTGAAGTCAAAGTAGTTAAATATTACTTTTCAATATACTTATATTTTTTCATAGTTTTGTTTTAGAGATGACAGCTAAGATTGGGAGCAAGCTTGATGCTATGAAAACCATTTGTGCTAAAACTGTGGACAATGTTAAAAAAAATACTGATTTTCATGTCTGCACTTAACATCCTAATAACGAAAAATTCTCTTTAACAACAACTTTAGGACTTTTTTCACTCTTGAGTCTGGAGGTGACTATCCTATCATATTTTGTATATGAAACCCATCTTCCTTTCATAATGTTTCCAGAAGAAGACATAGGCACAGATGTTGGTGCACTGTGTAAGAAATGCTTAAAAAAAACTTAAATTGATATTAACCACTTCAGCCCCGGAAAGATTTCCCATGTTAGGAGCAGAGCACTTTTTTCGATTCGGCACTGCGTCACTTTAACTGACAATTGAGCGGCCGTGCGACGTAGTACCCAAAAGAAATTTGTGTCCTTTTTTTTCCCACAAATAGAGCTTTCTTTTGGTGGTATTTGATCACCTCTGCCTCATTTTCAATCACCGCTATAAACAAATAAAGAGCAACAATTTTGCAAAAAAAACAATATTTCTTACTTTTTGCTAAAATACAAATCCAAAAAAAATAAAAAAAAATAATTTATTCATTAGTTTTGGCCAATTTATATTCTTCCTCATATTTTTGGTAAGAAAAAAAATCGCAATCGGCTTTTATTGATTGGTTTGCGCAAAAGTTGCCATGTTTACAAACCATGAGAATTTATTTCTGGCTTTTTTACAATTTTTTTTCTTTTACTAGTAATGGCGGCGATCTGCGATTTTTATTGGGACTTCGATATTGGGGCGGACATGTCGGACATTTCTGACACTTTTTTGGGACCAATGACATTTATACAGCGATCACAAATTTAAATATGCACTGATTACTGTAAAAATGTCATTGGCAGTGAAGGGATTAAACTGGGGGGGGGGGGGATCTAGGGGTTAACTGTGTTCCCTGCGTGTGTTCTAACTGTGAGGGGGCTGGGCTGTCAGGGGCACCAGAGATCTAACTGATCCCGAGTACAGAGATCAGTAGATCTCTGAAATGCTGCCTGACAGAGCGGGAAACCGACATGTTTACATCGGCGGTCCCCTGTTTTTCTTCTCTGTGACGCAATCGAGGCTTGCTGGCGGAGATCGGGTCCGCCCGAGCCGCAGCCACAACTCTGCAGAGTGCGGCGGCCACTAGAGTGCTCCACCGGCGGCGTGCTCCCGCCTGCTGCTGCGCACGCGCAAGCAGCTGTTTACAGATGGCGATTCGCGTTACAGGGACACTCTGCAGCAGTAAATGTACACGAGCCATTCGGGAACAGGTTAAAGTCTCTTTTTTTTAGTTAAAAATAACAAACATGTTATACTTACCTGTCCTGTGAAGTGGTTTTGCACAAAGCAGCCCCGACCATCCTCTTCTCGGGTCCCTCTTAAGCACTCCTGGTCTCTCCCTGGCGCCCCCATAGCAGCTTGCTATGGGGACACCTGAGCCAGGCCACAGCTCCCTGTGTCCATTTAGATAAGGTGCAGCGGTCAGCCCCCTTTCTCCCCTCATTGGTTAACTGACTTTGATTGACAGCAGCCGAAGCCAATGGTGCCGCCCTGCTATCTCAGCCAATGAGGAGGGGAGTCCTGGGCAGCCGAGACACTCCTGCAACATCACTGGATAGAGATAGAGCTCAGGTAAGTATTAGAGGGGCTGAGGGGGGCTGCTACAAACAGAAGGATTTTTTTATCTTAATGCATAGAATGCATTAAGATAAAAAAAACCTTCTGCCTTTACAATCACTTTAATGTATGAAATCCAATAAATCTAAAAGTTTGATCTGCAGTTCACAATTCCTATTTCCATTCACCTTGTTTTTTTTAGTTGTTCCCACCTAGCTTGAGGTATTAACACTCCTATTCTTCATAATATAAAATAGTTTAAAATCAGACATAAAGCCGCCACAATCGCCTTGTCGCACGTCATTGAGGCCCCCTGATCCTCCTCAGTATCTGAGAGCACCAGCTCGCCCTCCGACAACTCCACAGGGGTCCCTGTGACCACTGAGGCCACCTCATGATCCAAATCCTCCCCCGAGGATACGCAGGGGAGTGGGCGCTTCTTGGGGGGCTCCGGACCACCCGAATTAGGAGAGCCAGAAATGACCGACTAACGCCCACCTCCACCACCATAGCGCCCCCCCCCCCGAAGGGTTTGTCGTACTACCGACTCCCTCCGCTACGACACCGATATCAGGGACGTCCCGGGAGGCACCTCCACGGTCACCTCGTCGTAAGCCGTGGCCTTGGGTACCAGAGGAACCTGGTTAATGTCCGCCAAAAACGTCTTAAGGAAGGGGCCCACCCGTGCCGAGGCCGAGGCCTCGGGGGGTTCTTCGCGGGTGAGGGGACGCATAGGAGCCCCCTCCTAAACCTAGTACTCCACCGGAGTCACCAGTGTCCCTGGGGACACCTCAACAGCCTCCCGCTCGACCACGAGAGTCTATGACTCCTCCTAGTCCCCCGGAGTTACTGCACGCTGTTCCGCTAACACCGCCGAAATACAGACTAAAATTTGATAAAATATAATACTTCTTATCCTCACAATTATGGAGTTCGATCCACCCTTGTTGATTTTTTTTGTTCCACTTACCTTTATCCTTAACACTTGACGTCTAGTTTGAAAATCTAAATAACCTAA
>BLSH010247668.1:1932503-1998047 GCA_018402905.1 Glandirana rugosa
CTTTTAGGACCAAGAATTACTTTAAGCCCACAGACCGGAATGGTTATATTCCGGTCGATAGCTGTCATCACCATACATGGCTTTGTAATATCCCTAGGGGACAATTTGTACGTCTAAAAAGGAACTGCACCTCTGAAAACGACTTCCTTATACAATCACAGGTCTTAAGTGAAAGATTCTTGATGAAAGGTTATGATAAATCACTCCTTTCAAAAGAATTAGAAAAAGTTAAAAACTTGGACAGGAAGGAACTGATTAAAAATAAGACTTGTCCCTCAGAACAGTCTTCACAATTTAAAATTCTTCTAGATTACAACATCCAGCACAGACAAGTAGAGCGAATTATTAAGAGACATTGGGGTATCCTCCTTAAAGACAAAGTTTTGGGCTCTATCCTTCCCCCTAATCCCGGGTTCATATACAAAAGGGCACAGACGTTGAGGGATCGAATAGCTCCTGGGGTAATTGACCCACCGAGTATTAAGGAAAATTCCCTCTTTTCATTTCTTGCTGGTTTTTACCCCTGCAAGAAGTGTAAAGCATGCAGACTCTCGAAAGGGGGTGTTAAATGCAAGGAATTCCAGGCTCACACTACTGGGACTAAGTATCAGATTAAAAACCTTATCACCTGCCAAACGGAAGGGGTGGTTTATATGTTAGAATGCAGCTGCGGTCTGCAGTATATAGGTCGCACCTCCCGTACTTTGGCTGTAAGAATCGGGGAGCATGTTACTAATATTAAAAAAGGGGACCCTTCCCATAATGTCTCTCGGCACTTTAATACTTTCCATCAACGGGACCCTAAACAACTGCGTTTTTGGGGGATTGAGAGGGTTAAGAGACACTGGAGGGGTGGCAATTTTATAAGAGCCCTAAGTCAGAGGGAATCTTTTTGGATCTTTGAGGCCCAGGTTATGCGCCCCCTGGGTCTCAATGTAGAATTTGATCTAAATTGTTTTATATCTAATAGATAAGCATTTTTATGTTTATTATTTTTTATTGTACCAGCTTTTTTGATTACTAATTTTAATAATTTTTTCCTAATTTTTGTGAGTTATGAAATATTTGCTGTGAATTTGAATGCATATATTTATGAATATTGTGAAGCTCCTGTTGCTCCTCCCAGCCGTTAGCGGGAATGACGTATGTTTTCTGGGGTCTATTTGTATGGTTTTAAAATGAAATGATTTTTTACATCTTTGGGGTATTGTTTTGATGCTTATTAAGGTGCTTGAGCGCACAGGGAGATTCTCCCGTTCTTTGAAGCCCTTGTATATTGGATGTACTGCTTGAGGAGCATCTTTGATTGATGGAATTTCCATATCTCATTGGGCTCATACATTGAGCGATGTGATCGCTGGGCGGCTTAGACAAATGGATTGATTCCATCAGCGCTCTGGATAATTACAACCAGGTGAACTGAGTGAGAGGCGGCTCCCTCGGTCCCTATGGCAGCTTTATAAACAGCTTTAGTGTGGTGACGTGTTAGGCTCCACCCCGCCGAGGAAGGCACACTTGCCGTAACGCGTACGGGGAAGGACCGACCTGGACGTCACCCGCTGCTGCTGTGAGGAGCGAAGGAGTTGAGGAGAAGACACCCTGAAGGGCTTACCCGCCGGTGATTGATCCGATCATCAGCTAGGAGACCCTGTGGGGATTTCTCCTGATCGCTTGTTTAACTTCTACATTGTGTGAGTAGATTACTTTTAAATAAAAGGAATTTTACGTTATGACAGTCTGCACTTAGTTTTCATCTTCTTTCTTATACGGTATCACTGACTGCCTGAGCTGTGAGGAGCGGTATTAAGTGATGATAAGGAAGTCTGATTATCTGGAAGTGAATTACTGCTGCAATAAAAACGCATGTGACCCTCTAGTAGAACTGGGGTCGAATTGGAAGGTGAGCACAGTGGATGTTGGTGGAGGATTTGTGTCACCGTGTTTATTAACCATCTGAGCACTGGGGAATTCTATCAATACATCCTGATATACTGTGGACTTTATTTTACTCTTTTTTATGACTGCGCTGCTTTTGTTTTGAATTTTGAAAGCAGGATATGTACCTTATGGTACTGTCTATTCCAAATACTAAAAGGCATTACTTCAGAGTTATTACATCTGGAATAAGCAAGTAACTAAATGTTTGGTACCTGAAGCTGTGCAGCTGGGAGGTTGACATCAGCCACCATTTCTGTGCAGGGGTGTTCCACTTGCAGGCGAGGGTTTAGCTCCAGGAAGTAGAAGCTGCCATCTTGACTGTAAAGATACTCAACTGTCCCAGCACTTACATATCCCACCATTTTAGCGAGCTTTACGGCACACTGAAAGAAAAAAAAATATATAAAAAATTAGACTGCCTGAATGCTTAAATAATGGAGAATAAGTTCTCATTTTGAGTTTATATCAAAGGCTACTTAAAGTGGAACTTTACCCATAGCAACTTGATAAAAATAATGTTCTTTAGCAAGAAACATACATTCCACAATAATAATTATGCTACCAAAATTAGTTTGTGTTGTAAATTTCTTCCAGCATTGTTCCAGTTTCTTGCGGGAGGCTGCCATTTTGCTGTAGCTCAGAGCCCCTGATCAGCAGTAAATCTTCAGGCTGTCAGCAGATTGGCATCTACATTTTTAGGCATCTACATTTTTAGGCAAAGTGCCTAAAAATAGAGATCAGGTGAGCATGAGCAGAGCAGGGTGAGTGCATTACTGGATTTTAAACAGTATAGGCACTTATATTTAATGCTTTACATAGAAAGACTGCAAAAGGGGCCAGCCTGAAGTCATATAGCAGGATCTACATTTCTGACTCACTTTACATCTATTCATTTATTTGCTTGACTTAAAGTGATAAAGTGTAAGTATGCTTAAAGTAGAACAATACTCACCTCAGCTCGAGTGCCTTTCCCGGCCATCTTCAGGCAGCTGGCTTCCGGGTCTTAGACGCCAGCTGCTGTCATCGGCTGGGTGGAGATGACATCACTCCCGTGCATGTGCGGGAGTTCACTCAGATTCAGCATAGCCAAATTTGTACAGTGAGCTGTGCATGCACGGCTCACTGTACCAGGGTGTACAGGCAGGTAAGTAGCTTTTATGCAGAAGAGACAAAAGCATGTCTCTTCTGCATTAAAAATCTTGACTGCTCGACAATTTTAATTACAGCTCCACTTTAAGGCCACATAAATAAAAAGAAACTACAGTTAAGATGTAATAATAAAAAGATTGACAATTATGAAGAAAAAAAAAAAATTTTTTTTACTTTCTGCTATAATATATATCCAATAAAAAATATATATAAGAAATGTATTCATCAATTTAGGCCAATATATATATATATTCTTCTACATATTTTAGGTAAAAAAAAAAAATAGACGTATATTCATTGGTTTGCGCAAAAGTTATTGTGTCTGCAAACTATGAGACAGTTTTAGGGACTTTTATTTATTTTACTGGTGATGGCGGCAATCTGCGATTTTTATCGGGACTGCGACATTGCGGCAGAAAAATCTGACCCCAAATGACACTTTTTGGGGGCCAGTGGCATTATTACATTGATCAATGCTATAAAAATGCACTGATCAATGTATAAGTTACACTGGCAGGGAAGGGGTTAACACTAGGTGGCGATCAAGGGGTTAAGTGTGTTCCCTAGGTGTGTTCTAACTGTAGGGGGGATGGGCTGCCAAGAACATGACAGAGATCGCTGTTCCTGATCACTGGAAACAAACGATCTCTGACATGTTATCTGGCAACACGGGGATTTGTCTCGTTTACATAGGCAGATCCCCTTTCTGCCTCTGTGCACCTCGATCGCACGTCGCTGGCGGACATCGCGGGCAAACTCCCACGGCGCTCAGCTGCCACCACCAGTGACGTGCGTGCGCCCGCTATCTCCCATGCACGGACCGACGTACACCTACGGCGGTTCACGCAGGAAAGCCGACCTGCCACCATTAACGACAGCGGCTGGTCGGCAAGTGGTTAATGGAAGCAAATAAATGATGCTCTCTGTGCTATAACCCTATATATTTTGTGTATTCCTTTTGGTGGGGAAAAAAACTGGTTACTATCTTTACCTGTTGATGCTGTCCACCCTCTAAAACTTTGTGTTTTCTCCCATTATGGACGTGCATTGCTGGATTTTGGTCTGTAGCTCACTTCCAGCTGTGCCTATTTCCTTCATATTGTCACGGTTATTCCATGTTCCTAGGAGTATGGTATTTAGCAAGTACAAGGACTGGCCAGAGAGGGATCACTTTGACACAGTTATCCAGCTTGAATGTGTATTCCAATATATATGAACTAAGATTCCCTAAGAATATGTAAAGGTTAACGTGGTTACACCTCTTCAGTATCCCGTGTATTGTATATATGAAAGTAATGTAGGACCCGAGCGCAGACATATCTCCATTTCTATTGCATAGTGCAGGATAGTGATTAAAAGGGCAGGGATATCTGAAGTTACTTGAATGATCTTTTTTTTTTTTTTTTTGTAAATTACACTTTATTGAAATCTTATAACAGGTGTATACAGCATTAAACCGCACATCGTGCAAACAAACAAACCGGTTACAATAAGAACTGTCCCAGCCTACATTAAAACATAAACAGAGAAAAGGGAAAAAAAGAAAAATGAAACCCCACATTTGCCCAGACAGAACATGCACATTTCATGAACCTCCAGCAGGAGGCAGATATATAGCTATGCTGGCGTGATGACACCTCCTTCAACCATATGAGATAATACATTCATTGCAATTCCCAAACCCTCCACCCCCCCATCAGGAAAATTAAGCTCCATAAAAGCACTCATCAAGTTACAACATTGGGATAAGTCAACAAAACCCCCAACCCCAGAAATACACTCCCCTCAGCTACCAAGGAACATACCATATATACACAGGGATATAATCAGAAACTGTGTCTGTAGATGCCATCCAGCCCCCCCCCCCATACCTTATCAAATTTGGCCAGGGCCCCTCTACTCAAATACTTCGCTTTGTAAAAAGGGACTGCTTCATTAACCAGTGATTTCCAGGATACCAAAGTTGGGGCAGAAGACCTCTTCCATGACAGAATAAGCAGAACAATAAGAGGGTGAGAAGAGTGCGTATGGCCCCAGTGGTAGCCAGAGGTTCAACTATGCTCAACAAGCTGTGGGAGATTAGCTCGTGGGAATCACCTTTCCTGGGAAAAAGGCAGCGTTCAGGCAAACTTCTGGCGGGTTGCCAGTTTTATTAGTAAAGGTTGCAAGTAAAATAAACAAACAAAATAAGAAAACAAATCCTTGCCATCCGGCGCTAAACTATACACAACAGGTATCTCACTATACTGTGCCGGGCTCGTCCCAGACACCCCCAAACAAAAGCAAATGCAAACCTTTCTTTAGAGTCCTTAGAGCAACCAATTCCCAATGTGTAGCTCTCTCAGTGTAGTGTTTCTGAGTCCCATGCCAGAGCTACACTGTGCTCTCCTCCTGGTCATTTAATCACACCTGAGACTGGACTCCAGTGGACCCGAAAACCTGGCCCGGAACCAGCCCTGCCATGGTAGCTGGGAAAACCCGGGCAAGACCCCGCTTCAGTCCAGTCCAAGTGAACACATGCGAGGCTACAAATAGCGTCCGTCTATCCCTTCGCCTCGCATACCGTCACAAAGCATATTTCAACTGAAAGGGGGAACTTGAATAATAGGAGTAAATACATGATGGATACGATTAACAATAATTGTATTATTTGTGCAAATTGAATTGTAATTTCTTGTTTATTCATACATTTTGATCTGTTCTTTTTATTTAAATGTTGATTTGATATATGTCAACGTGGTAATCTAAGCTGCAATTTTTTTTCACTTCACTGCTGTTGGGTCAAAAGAGGACACAATCTAGGCCACAGTCTGGCTGGGCGATGGGCCCAGTCATCAACACACTGTAGAGCAGTTGCCCTTTTCTACCTTATACACTGATCAGCCATAACATTATGACCATCCACCAAAACTCATCGAGACATGACTGGAGTCTACATCTCTGAAGGTATGCTGTGGTATCTGTTAGTAGCAGATCTTTTAAGTTCTGTAAGTTGCGAGGTAGGGCCCTCTATGGATTAGACTTTTTATTCCAGTACATCACACAGATGCTTGATTGGATTGGGATCTAAAAATTCGGAGGCTGAGTCAACACTTCAAACTCAATGTTGTGCTCCTCAAACCATCCTTAACCACTTCCAAACCAAGTCTGTTTTTTGGGTTCGGTGGTTACGAGTTAAAAACAGTTTTTTTTATATAAAATTACTTAGAACCCCCAAACATTATATATTTTTTTTCTAACACCCTAGAGAATAAAATGGCAGTCATTGCAAAACTTTATGTCACACCGTATTTGCGCAGCGGTCTTCCAAGTGTGCTTTTTTTTTAATAAATTCAGTTTTTTTAGTTAAAAAATAAGAAAACAGTAAAGTTAGACTATTTTTTTCCCATATTGTGAAAGATAATGTTAAGTAGTAAAATGATACCCAACATGTCATGCTTCAAAATTGCGTCCGCTCGCGGAATGGCGACAAACTTTGCAAATTACAAAATCTCCATTGGCGACGTTTAAAAAATTCTACAGGTTAGCAGTTTTGAGTTACAGAGGAGGTCTAGTGCTAGAATTTTTGCTCTCGCTCTACCGATCGCGGTGATACCTTACATGTGTGGTTTGAACACCGTTTTCATATGTGGGCGGGACTTACGTATGCGTTCGCTTCTGCATGCAAGCTCGTGGAGACGGGGCGCTTTCAAATTTTTTTTTTTTATTATTATTTATTTTGCTTTTTACTTTTTATTTTTACACAGTTCTTTTAAAAAAAATATTGATCACTTTTAGTCCTATTACAAGAAATGTAAACATTCCTTGTAATAGAAAAAAGCATGCCAGGACCTCTTAAATATAAGATCTGGGGTCAAAAAGACCTCAGATCTCATATTTACAGTAAAATGCAAAAAAATAAATAAAAATTATATGAAAAAAATGACAGCCCAAAAAAAAATGGGCCCTTTAAGACCGTTGGGCGGAACTGACTTCTGACGTCGTTTCCGCCCTGCCGTACTATGGAGTAGTACGACAGATGCAGATGCCATTATAATGAGATAATCAGTTTTGTGGCTGATCGGTGCATATTTCCTCTCATACAGTTTCGAGTCACTTGACTTTTGAATGTTTCTGCATACATGGCTGTAAGACTATGCAAGTAGATTACTTTATGAACAGACCACTACATGTGTGTTATAGAGTTCTGACATTATTGTAAGATTGCTCACGATTAATACTTCTTGTGATTCGGAGCAAATGTATTTTTTCATTTCAAGGCTAAGTTTAAAGCGGAGTTCCACTTAAAAGTGGAAGCTCCGCTTGTTTGCTTCCCCCACCCTCCCTCCAGTGCCACATTTGGCACCTTTTATGGGGGAGGGGGTTTGACCGGTATCCGTCCCCACTTCTGGGAGACCTGGCTGCGGTGAGATGCGGTGAGGTCACCCGGAACTTTGGCTCCCCTCCTCCTTCCTCCGCCACCGGGCCAGTTAGAAAACGCAGAGGCCTTCGCTCTGAAGAAATGGGTGCCCGTGCTGTTTCTTCAGGGTCCGTGCCGTGACTGGCGGTTACCATGCACATGCACAGCATCGGAGCTTGCGAGCTCTGGAAAAGATGTTGGCTGTGTACGGGCGCCGCTGCAGGGCTTCGTTCTAAGGTAAGTATTTCATAATGAGCTAGTATGCAAGGCATACTAGCTCATCATGCCTTTCTCTTGCAGGGTTTTTTTTTTACAACTTCTTTAATGTTGGGAATATATTCAGGTAATATGTGCAATGGCCTTACAGCCAATAGCGTTTACAGTTCTTTGGGTCTTCTATATTTTAAAGTTGCACAACGGTTTGTCAAAAAAGCAATATTTTTGTTTGCTTATGAAACTTGGTTTTATTCATAAAGACATTATATATCACAACGGCTTAGCCCTGTTCATAGTGGTGTGAATTTTCACACCCTATTGTCGGCAATGGAACCGTTCAAATCGGTGCGACTCTGACTTTGTGAAATAAAGGTTCCTGCACTTTTTTTGCGATTTCAGGTGTGACTTGCATAGACATATGTGCATGAAGTGGCACAGATGTTATCCAAATCCCTAAAGGGCAATAATTGGCATCCCTGGTGGGCATTGGTTGGCATCCCTGGTGGACATTGGTTGGCATCCCTGGTGTGTCTGCACTGATAAACAATGCGCTGATTATCAGCGCAGACTCCCCCTTAACAAAACCCATTTGATTTTAGTCACCTAAAATGTACTGGAAATTTTAACTGACTAAAATACGACTAAAACTAAAACAATTTAAATGACTAAAACCAAAATGGCATTTTAGTCAAAAGACTACGACTAAAACGAATTCAAAATTTGACATCAAAATTACCACTGGTCAAGTGTGTGCCTGGTCTCCCCCTAGGAGTCAGAAGGGAGTATGGTTTTTGTCACATGAAACTTCCATATGTGGATCTGGGATCTGCCTGACTTAGAAGAAACCAAGACGAAGCAATAAATCATCAGGCAATAAAGAAGTTTATAACTGGCAGAGGTCAGGGCAGGTCAGAACTTTGTTCCTTTCCCTGGTGATGCAGGTATGTCAGAATGTCCCTACATCCTAGTTTCCCATTTGTGCTGGACAGGGGAGGGCTGGGCTGGAGGGCAGGGTGGCAATTGCCCCCCAGGCCACCCTAACTTACATTCAAAATGGCCGACGGCCGCTCACACTTTTTTCTTCTTGTGGAGAAAGGAAGTAGGGGCCAGGGGTGCAGCCACCAACTAACTGCAGGCAAAGGGGGGGCGCCCAGGGCCGGCCCTGCCATGGATCTAGCTGGGCCCATTGGGCTGCCTCAGGGTAGGGGGGGTGCCACTGGATTACACAGAACAGGGATCTCCCGCTTACAAAGTCCTAACTCCTGAACCAGCTTCTATAATAGACAGCACACTGGTGATGTCCATCATAGTAGCCAGTCCAGGAGGCGGACTTCATATGACAGCGGCCATGCCAGGTAAGCAGGAGATCCCTGCTTTGTGTAATCCGGTGGCTCTCCTCTCTCTGCATTGCAGGTTGCATTGATGGCACTGATCAGGCTGTGCTGATGGGCACTGGTGAGGCAGCATTGGTGGGCACTGGTGAGGCTGCATTGGTGGGCACTGGTGAGGCTGCATTGATGCATTATTTTTGTTAATCCTCCTTTGTTGCTGTTAACATTAAATTATGTTACCACAATGTATCATATTTGTCTTGCTTCATAACATCAATATCCATTCTAAAAGCAGGTGGGCATGGATGGTGAGCCGATTTGGTGGTTCAGTGGGCCACTTGACTGGACTTGCCCCCCAGGCCTAAGGCTGCCAGCCCTCCCCTGGTGCTGGAAGAAGTCAGAAGCTTGAAAAGCCAGTGGTTGGAAGAAGGACCTATATCTACCTGGTTTAACTGATTCATACGTCACATAATCAAAGTTGCAAATCTTTCTTAAAGCATAGAAAGTCTTCCATTGTTTTCTTTTTCCACCCTCCTGTTACAACAGGGATGCATGGCTGTGCACTGTGGAATATTAGTCTTTCAGGCCCTTTTTATGCCACCCTTCTCCAAGATGCACAGGATCCCTAAGAACACGGGAGGCTAAAGCGTCTCACCTTGTACCCCTGGGACAGGGAATCACACACAGTAATCCAAGTGGTTGATTTACATGGTTGTTTAAAACAATCAACTATGACCTGAATCAAGAAATATGGTGCTCATGCATATGGAGCCAAGCAGTGCAATAACAAAAACCTGACCTCTGGACATATAATAGTAAGGGCACTTAGAATGGAATGTAGACATTCTGCTTTTCCTTTATCTTTTTAAGCCACACCTAAACAATGTGCTCAGGCGTTAAGGAAAAAAAATTACAAAGCAAAGCTACACTGTAGCAGAAGAAAATATGAAGCCAGCAATAGCATATCATAATTTCCATTATTAACAGCACATTTTAACAGACCGTAGTGGCAGCCATAGTACTGTAAGGCTTCATGTACAGTGGTAGCTCCTGACCGCGGTCACGGGAAAACGCAAAATGTAGCAAAACTGCAAACACCACGTTTTGCATTATCCCGCAGTCAGACCATTCTCATCCATTCAGGAGTAGGAGTTTTGTCTAAACATGGCAGCTTGTAAACTCTGCTAAAAGCCATTCTGAACTCTGCCCCAAGCTACATCACCAACCTTGTCTCCAAATATCACCCAAACCGTCCTCTCCGCTTCTCTCAAGACCTCCTACTCTCAAGCTCCTGTGACTCCTCCTCCCATGCTCATCTCCAGGATTTCTACAGAGCCTCTCCCATCCTCTGGAACTCTCTACCTCAACCTGTCAGGCTATCTCCTACTCTAACTGCCTTCAGGCAATCCCTGAAATCTCATCTCTTCAGGGAAGCCTATAACACCTCCAACTAATCTTTTACCACTTCCAATAGCTGATTCACCACAGTTACAACCTTTTGTACCACCTGCCCCACCCTATTAGATTGTAAACTCTTCTGAATAGGGCCCTCTTAATCCTGTTGTATTTTATTGTATTGTAACTGTATTGTCTCCCTTTATTGTATAGCGCTGCTTAAACTGTTGGCGCTATATAAAATCTGTATAATAATAAAACCTTATATGTACGTGGACACATAGCCTTTTATGGAGTTGAGTTTAGGAGCTTTGGCAAAAAAATTCCAAAAGCTCCTAAACTTAAAGAGGTTGTAAACCCTCACGGTTTTTCACCTTAATGCATTCAATGCGGTGCTAAACAAAATTGTAAACTTACTTAACCACTTCTGGACCGCCCGCCGTCATTATACGGCGGTCCTTTGAAGTGAAATACCGTTGTTATGGTAGCAGATAGCTACCATAACCCCGGTATTGTTTTTTTACAGCGGCCGTTTCTGTTTCAGATAAAAGTGGTCTCTGTGGCGGATTCGCCGTGAGATCACTTTTATCGGGAAGGGAGAGGGCCCCCCCTCCCACCATGCTCTAGTCATCTCCCCTGCTTACCGGACCCGCCAGTAGCAGCGGAAATTATCCGATCCAGACACCGCAATGCATGTGAGCCGAGTGAGCGGAAGATGCCGCCCACTCGGCTCCATAGCATTGCAGGGCGGAAGCGACGTCAAACGTTACTTCCGCCCATAGCTCTTAAAGAAGATTTTTTTTTTTTCAAATGTTATTTTTTTATTGCATATTAGTGTAAACATAAGATCTGAGGTCTTTTTGGCCCCTGATCTCATATTTAGGCGGTCTTGGCATGCTTTTTTCTATTACAAGGAATGTTTACATTTCTTGTAATAGGAATAAAAGTGATCAAAAAAATTTTTTTTATAAAATAAGAAAAAAAAAAATTTAAAGTGCCCCATCCCGCCAAGCTCGCGCACAGAAGCAAACGCATCATACGCAAGTCCCACCCACATATGAAAATGGTGTTCAAACCACACATGTGAGGTATCGCCGTTGTCGTTAGAGAGAGAGCAATAATTTTAGCTCTAGACCTCCTCTGTAACTCAAAACTGGTAACTTGCAGGAATTTTTAAACGTCGCTGATGGGGATTTTTAAGTGCCAAAGTTTGTCGCCATTCAACGAGCGGACGCAATTTTGAAGCATGACATGTTGGGTATCAATTTACTTGGCGTAACATTATTTTTCACAATATGGAAAAAAATTGGGCTAGGTTTACTGCTGTGTTATATTTTAACTCAAAAAATGTAATAAAAAAAAAATGCGCTTGTATGACCACTGCGCAAATACAGTGTGACATAAAGTGTTGCAACGATTGCCATTTTATTCTCTAGGGTGTTAAAAAAAAAAAAAATATATATATATATATATGTATAATGTTTGGGGGTTCTAAGTAATTTTATACCAAAAAAAAAAAACTGATTTTAACTTGTAAACACCGACTCTCAAAAAGAGGCTCGGCATGGAAGTGGTTAAAAATGTTAATTTTTTTGGGAGAAATTTTTTTGTAAAAATGCATTTAGACTTAGTGAACACATGCGGCCAAAGAAAAATGTGACAGTGTCTCTTTACTGGACTGTTATCTTCCCAGAGAAAAATACCCACTCTTCATGCCCTATTCATGTCTCAAGTTTTCAGCAGCACCTATTTTCAAAGGTGAAGCCCACGAAGGGCAAAATTAGAACCAAAATATCGGATGGGCACCTTTAGAATTCATTGATTATGGCTACTTCATCCACCCAACCAGATATTGATGTGTTAGTTTATCAAAAACGGTGTCAAATATCATACTAATTTTATGTTGCCCTCTTTTACTTTTATAATAAAATATATTACAAAAAAGAAGCTTTATTATTCAGATAGGTGCATTATCTATATCATGTGATCTACCTGACTTTTTTTGCTCATCAGATCCCCTCCTACTCCCAGCACAGCTCAGCTTTATAGCAAAGTAGTACTGAGAGAATGTTCATAAAGCACAGGGGTGGGACTTGTGTCCCTTAACAGACTCCAAGAAAGACATTTTACAGCAAATACAATAATCCTATTTTATGTTTTCCTCCATTGATGGACACAGAAGTCTTTCATACCCAAAAGCAGTCCAAGTGAGGGGTGGGCAACAAAGCAAACAAACACTAGAAGGCCCAGGAAAACAACAGTGAACTGGGGACTGCCTGTATCTCAAAAAGCCACCTAAAAATACTTTTCTTATGAAACTGGAATCTAATGAGGCTGAAATGTTGACCTGGTAGAATCTAGAGAATATATACTCAGAAGGCCAGGTGGTAGCCTTGCAAATCTGGGAAACAGTTGCTTGATGCTAAAATGCTCAAAAAGCATTTTCAGATCTAATAAAGTGGACCTTTACAGGAAAGGCTGGAACCTGAACCTTGAGACCTTAGGCTTGAATGATGGTTTGCCTAAGAGACCTAGAGATGATGAAACTAAAATCTAGAGGTACTCCTACAAGGTCCATCTGAGATTGCAAAAAGAAACACCCAGTCAATGGAGGGATATTTCTTTTTGGTGAACTGGAGCCAGACAGAGGGATGAAAGAATGTCCCTGTGGTTTCTGAAGTGCAGAGAGTATTACATTAAGATCTCATGTAGTCACAGGGATACAAATAAGGGGAGCTACACAGAAAAATTACCTATACAAAGGTGTTAACCAAGGTGGGGGAGGCCAATGGTCTCTGAAACAACATAGGAAGAGCAGAAACCTAGCCAAACGCTGATCCAGATTGCACTGGCAATATAAGGACATTCAGGCAAGTGTCCTTAATGTTCACAAAGCTAAAAGGTGTACCTAGTCAAGGGAGGTGATGACAGACCTGGTGGATTCTATGCAGAATTTCTGGGTTCAAATAAAGACAATCGGAGCTTTGAGGCCCAAGATGGAGCAGATGCCTCCTTTGGGTTTGGAAACTCCACAGTTTAGAGTAAGATCCTTGAAACCGTTCTGCAACTGGGGCAAAGACACCTTGGTCCAGAAGACCCAAAAAGGGAATCTCTAATCTGCTAATCTATTCAATGACACAGGGAGGATAAAAGTGGGAAAACTGAGGAGGGGGCATGGACAAAAACTCCAGTTTGCATCCCAGGGATGCCCCCTCCTGCACTCATGCGTCTTAGTTGTCAGTCTGGAAAGTGTCCCTATAACTCTGTCAAATGGGGTTGCACCTTGCAAAGGAGGGCATGCCTGAGGATTTGGTAGACTTTAAGTGCAAGACCTTGTGAGTGGACTGGAAACTAAGCTTGGGGGTCTCAAAGTGGAGAGTACGGGAGAGTAAAAACAAAAGAGGACACTAGTTGACAGATAAAAAGGGAGAATACTTTGCAGGCTTCTATTAATGAGAAAAATGGGTGCTCTTGCCACCAGTTTATGAGAATAATTTTAGGAGTTCAACTAAGGTCATGGGGATCAAGTGCCTCTGACACACAGGTTCTGCAGTCCAGCACTTTAACCAACATGCACTTTGCTCATGTACCGACAGGAGACCTCCCGGGAACCTTCCAGCAGTTCACCACAACTGAAATTTTAAACTATAGCCAAAAGGTTTTCAAAAATGTTTCTGCAATTCACTAAAAAATGCTTTTAAAATACCTTTCCTGGGCATTCAGGCTCAGACTCCCATCCTGAACCATATCGGGCCATATGTCTTTCAACACTGGGGGGATACCTTGCAAGGGGTGCAGCATTGCCTCCCTTTGTAGAGCACCATGTCCCAATGTTGATATTTTTTTTACTGTTTTGTAACTTCACATGTACTTTTAAAGCATCCCCAAGCACAGTATTTTAAGGTTTTGTGTATTTTCATTATTTCAGTGCTGCCACCTTAACAAGACCCTCTCACTGGTGAACAGTATTTTTAAAAAAAATGTTTTTTGCATTGGTACTTGTCCCCTATTGCAATGCCCAGGTACCCATGTCCTTTTTTAGGATTATCTTGCAAACTAGCCCTGAAAAAGGGCGGAAATATAGCAAAGGACAGCTCCCATAGACTTCAGTAGGGTTTGTCACTGCGTTCAGTGTATTTCCAATTGGAACAACACCTACTTTAACCCCTTCATGCCTAAGGGTAAAACAAATCTAAATGCCTAAGCACAGTTTTGACATGTGTTAGTAAAACCGTACATATTATCACAATTGCTTTGTGAATCCAGGTGGATTATACCTTGTTTGTTTCAGGACAAATTGGGCTTTCATTTGGTGGTAAATGGTAATGGATATCTCCTGATTTTTTTTAATTATTATCATAGAAAACTGGCCCAAAATAGTAAAAAAAAGACATGTATATATATATATATATATATTTTTTTTTTTTTAAATGTAGCTACATATTTCTTGTTACTGCCATAATCTACCACCAAAGAACAACCCAAAATAAATTCTCCTGCTCTGGATGATCAAAGTGATACTAAATTTGTGTATGTTAGTTGTTGTATGTGCCCGTAGTACAGCCCAGAAACAATAATGCACATTTTGCTTTTTTTTATGCTAGCTAAAACACACTGTCTGACATGAATACTAATTTAAAAAATGCCTAAAATTGTACAAAATATACTGACCCTGACCTTTGATCCAAACACTAACCCTGGCACTGATCTAGATCAAACCTTGACCTTGGTATTTTTTATTTTATTTTTTGTTATTTTTTTTTCACACAGGAGGAGAGAGAAAAGGGGTTGGGCTTCACAGTGACCCATAATTCGTTAGTGCGGGACCCGGGGCTGCCACTGAGACCCAGATCTCAGTGCTGGGAGAGCATTGTGCGGCGTGCTCGCAGCACAAAGGTGGATTTGCATATATGAGAACCCAAGGATAAAAGCCCAGTTCAGTGAGGCCTCATATATGTGTTATGTCAAAGTAAATGGGGTTACATTTGTTACATTTTCTCATTCATATAGCATAATAAAAAATAAACAAATATAGCTTGCTGCTTACATCTTACTTGCTCTTTTCTGAAAATTTCAAAACTTAAATTCTCCTCTGTAATGTAGTGGGGACTGTCTATCCTAACAATTGGTTAAAGTTCTAGAATCTTAACTTCTGTATTATATGTTAATGAGAGGGAACTTGGTGTGTCCCTTGTTTGTAGGTGGGGACAGATTGAAATTTCTCTCAATTCAAATTGTTCAGAATAGCTTGTAGTCTGCCCATGGCCTGCTCCAAACAAATACCTAGCTGCTTAAGGACCGCCCAACGTACATGGGGCGTACGTGGGGCCCTTCAGCACAAAATCACGTACCTGTAGGTGGCTCCTCTTCTTGGCTCTGGGAAGCCCCTCTCCCACTGTGAGTGGACACAGCAGGAGCCAATCAGCGGGTCCGGGGGCCGCAACGGCCGCCGAGACCTGACGATCATTCACAGAAGCAAAAACGGCAGTCTGTAAACAAGTCTTGTAAAAAAGGCAGACCACCGTTCTGTGAGGGAGGAAAATGGAGAGCTTGTGTTTCTAAGCAGAAACATGGATCTCTGTTTTCTTTCAGTCACAGCATCCCCCCCCCAGTTAGAAAGCACTCCCTAGGAGCACACGTAACCCTTTGATCGCCCCTTCCCTATCAGTGTCATTTATACAGTGCATTTCTTTTAGCACTGTATTGGTGTCACTGCTCCCATGAAAGTGTCACTTAGAGTCAGATTTGTTTGCCGCAATGTCGCAGTCCTGCTAAAAATCACTAATTGCCGTCATTAATAGTAAAAAGCATAAAATAAAAAAGGGTCCACAAATCTATCCCATGGTTTGTAGATGCTATAACTTTTATGCAAACCAATCAATATACGCTTATTGGGATTTTTTTTCACCAAAACAATGTAGTAATACAAATTGACCTAAATTCATGAAGACATTTTTTTTTATATATTTTTTTTGTATATGTATTATAGCAGAAAGTAAAAAATATTGTTTTTTTTTTCAAAATTGTCAGCCTTTTTTCTTTTATAGCGCAAAAAATAAAAACCGCAGAGGTGATCAAATACCACCAAAAGAAAGCTCTATTTGTGGGAAAAAAGGACATCAATTTTATTTGGGAACAATGTCGCACGACCGCGCAATTGTCAGTTAAAGTAAAGCAGTGCCGTATCACAAAAAATGTCCTGGTCAGGAAGGGGGTAAAACCTTCTGGAGCTGAAGTGGCTAGAAATGTAAGAAATGTTGTTAAAAATTATTTTTAGGTTTGTTGTATGAATGTGAACAGAAAAAGATAGTAAGCATTTCTCAAATGACACCGCAAAAGTTGTGTCTTGTTTATTCAACTCACAGTTAGCATAGCTAGTGTATGTACATAACATGCAGTCTCACCTGTTCCATCTGCTCAAACACTGTTGTATTAGCAATTGATGCCGGTGCTTCTTCAATAATTTTCTGGTGACGACGCTGAACAGAACAGTCACGGCCAAAGAGTGAGATGGCATTTCCATACTGATCAGCAAGAATTTGTACTTCCAGGTGCCGTGACTGCTTGGCCAATCTCATCACAAAAATTGGAGACCCAGGAACTTCCGTTTGGACCTTTCATAAACAAACAAGTGTGAAATGCACAGTTCATTTCAAATTTCCTAAATAAATATACATCTTACGTGGCAAACTGATAAAATAAAATCAAAGAGTAAAAAAAATATGTTTATAAAAAATAAATATCTTAGGCAAAAATCAAATTACTTAAATATACAGATTAAAAAAAAAACAGTAACGCCTCATGCACACAAGCCATTTTTTTTTTCTTTGTTGGACGCCTTTGCTCTAGGGTAGGAAAAATCAGCTTAAAAACACGCCTACAGCCAAGTTTAGCAAACATGTTTAGGCAAAACAAGCATTTGGGCATTCATTAATTTATTCCAATGGCCAGAATACTGGCCACTGGAAGAAGTGAATGTTCAAGCTCTAAACATGCCTAGCGTTTAGGCACGTTTACACACGCCCAGCGTTTTTTTGTGCCCAAACGCTCCTCTCCTTAATGCACTGGTGGTGGCCTTTTTTCAGCCTCTATAACACAAATTCCTGAAATGCGTCGGGCATTGAGAATAGAACAATACGAGTATATCCAGACTCACACGAGCCACTTTTTATCTTGTTATGTCATGTTATGTTAACCCAATGGTGATGTATGCACCTATGTTTTTATACTTGTGATTCAATAAATATCATCATATTTTATACGCTTATACAAGATTTTGAAATTTTCCTCAAAAAGTCCCAATATTGGGGTACTTTTTGCTCCAAATACACGACAGGGAGGTTGGCGAAAAAAAAATGTAGTTCTTACATTTCAGCCTCTAAAACATTCTAAAACTTTCCTCTTCTAATACACCTTTAAACACGTATGTGTGCATGGCCATATAGGCCAACCATAGAGGTGCATTTAGGGCACTTTCACACTGGGGGTGGTGGCGCGTTAACGGTAAATCGATAAAAAACGGTAAAAAAAGTGTAAAAAATGTCCGACATGTCCGCTGCAATATTGCAGTCCCGATAAAAATCGCAGATCACCGCCATTACTACAAAATTTTTACAAAAAATATGTAGAATACATATCGGCCAAAACTGATGAATTATTTTTTTTTAGGATATTTATTATAGCAAAAAGTAAAAAATATTGTTCTTTTTTTTAAATCATCGCTCTTTGTTTATAGCGCAAAAAATAAACACCACAGAGGTGATCAAATACCACCAAAAGAAAGCTCTATTTGTGGGAAAAAAATGATAAAAATTTTGTTTGGGTACAATGCCGCACGACCACGCAATTGTAATTCAAAATGCGACAGCGCTGAAAGCCGAAAATTGGTCTGGCCAGGAAGGGGGTTTAAGTGCCCAGTAAGCAAGTGGTTAAATTGTTTACGCGTTAAAGATTCCGGTCCCAGGTTTAAAAGGACCATTGCCAGATCTGATGTGAAAGAGAGTTCAAACATCTCTGAGGCAAGTGTGAAAACAGCTTTCCAGATATATCGTGCCACTGGGCAACTCCACCAGATATGCATGTGCGTACCCAACTCAGAACCACTGTGAAAACAGAGTGATCGGGTGCGATCTTGGCGATTCTGGTGGGGACTAAGTACCAGTGTGTAAGCACTTTGTAGGTGGCTTCAACCGCACTGACATTTGGTGAGGAAGATTTGTTGCAGCAAATATTTCTGACCATTCTGCTGTTTCCATATTTCAGGTCATTCTCCTACTTAGCAACATACGAGGGTGGAACTGCATCCAGTTTGGTGAGCAACCGGGAATAAAGTGTTAAAATAAGCCCTCTGATGTGTGGGTCCTTTGTACAGATATGTTCCAACTGGGAAAGTTTGTTCAGGGTATCGTCTGTATTCATGTAAGGGATAAAAAAAAATCTTTATTTGTAAACAGCGAAATATTTCGGATTGAGGGAGTCCAAATGACTCACATAGGGCTGGGAAGGGAAGAAGTGATGTCACAGAGACCATGTTGTGTAGGCGAATGAGGCCGGCTGTGGACCAGGCCCAGAATGCTGCAGGAGATTCTCAGGCTGGGTAGAAGGTGGGATTCCTATGGAATGAAAGGAGTGGATTGTGCGAAGACTGTAGCCCATATGTGGCTTAGCTCACACTTTCCAAAATAAGCTTGTGCCATTTTAATTGTGTTTTATAGGTGCTAAAAGTGGTGTTGGCAATACAGATTACAACAGCATGGCAAGTTATTTACCAGTATTGTCAACTTCACTAAACAGGAACTCCACACCAAAAACAGCATGCGTGTTTTGTAATGTTGAAATGTAAAAATTTACCTGACGAAAAAGGTTGGAAAAATCTTCTGCGCCATTCACTTTGCGAATACCTTTTCCTCCCCCACCTTCAGATGCCTTTATCATTACAGGGTATCCTACTTGCTCAGCAGCCTTTAACAAACAAACATAATCAGCATGAAATCCTCATGTTCTGTGCAGAGATTCGGAGCAGGTTACATGTGCAAAGAATGTAGGATAAAAGCAAACCTATTAACTTACTAATGTTATATCTTCTTAAAGCTGAACTGTACATCACGGGACACAGAGCAGGCTATATAACCATTACTTACTAGGTTATATGCCACCTATAGGTGAATGGACACTGGCAAATCAAAAAACAGATAGGAATTCTCCCTCCTATATAACCCCTCCCATACAGGAAGTACCTCAGTTTTCCAGCAAGCAATGAACTCCCAAAGAAAACAGAGAGGGGAGAGACCTTTGTGTCCTGTGATATACTCAAAGAAATGGATTTTACAGGTAAGTATGTATAAAAAAATCAAATTTTCTATTTTGTACACCACGGGACACAGAGCAGGCTATATAATCATTAATTACTGAGATGTCCCAGAGCAATAACCTGAGGGGAGGGAGACACAATCTCAATTATACCGCAGCCCTTAAAACATTGCGGCCAAATGTTGTATCCTCTGCTGCTCTAACATCCACTTGGTAGAATCTTATGAATGTGCGCACTGTCGACCATGTAGTGGCCTTACAAATCTGTGCCACAGACGTCTGATGGCAGAAAGCCCAGGAGGTCCCAACTCTCCTGGTGGAGTGAGCTCTTACATGAAGGAGGGAGCCCTCCCCTTCAAGCTGTAGGCTTGAGTGATCAACTGGGGGATCCATAGCGAAAAGGCTGCTTTGGACGCCGCCTGACCCTTCTTAGGACATTCTGGAGAAACAAAAGAGGCATCAGTCTTTCCGATGTCTGCGAACCTCTTCAGATAGACCTTAACAGCCCAAACCACATCCAGAGAGTGCAAACATCTCTCCTCTGGAGAGGTAGGGTGAGAAAAAAAGGAAGGTAAGACAATATCATGATTGAGATGAAAGTCCAACACCACCTTAGGTAAAAAAGATCAAAGGGGGTGCAGCACCACCTTATCCTGATGTAATCTTAAGTATGGCTCCTTACAAGAAAGCTGCAAATTCAGAAACTCTCCTCACCGAGGTAATAGCAAAAAGGAAGACTAGCTTCCGAGCCAAGAGAACCAAGGGAATTTCCTTAATAGGCTCAAAAGGCTACTTCTGCAATACTGAGAATACTGAATTCAAATCACACGAACAAGGGAGACATCTGACAAGAGGCAACAACTGGGTTACCCCCTGAAGAAAAGTCTTGATCTAGGAGTGTGCAGCCAGAGGCCTCTGGAAGAACACAGACAAGGCTGAAACTTGCCCCTTGATTGTAGCCAAGGCCAACTTCATATCTACTCTGGCCTGAAGGAAGGCTAGTATCCCACCAATTGTATATATACGTGGATGCCATCTTCTGGCTTCACACCATCCGATGTAAGCCTTTCATACCCTGTGGTAAATCTTTCTGGTGGCCAGCTTCCTGGCGTTCATAAGGGTAGACAGCGCAGCCCCGAGACCCCACGATCTCTCAAGACTGTGGCTTCAACAGCCATGCCATCAAACTTAGCACAGGTTAATTTGGGTGAAATATAGGACCCTGGGAGAGCAGATTGGCTGCCAAGGTGCGCCTGCTGCCAACCTTATTATTTCCGGGTACCAGGCCCTTCTGGGCCAAGCCGGCCCTACTAGAATGACTGCCGACGCCTCCTCCAGAATTCTGCGCAAGAGATAAGGTAGTAGAGAGACTGGGGGAAGGCATACATCAAAGAAAACTGGACCCATGGAATTACCAGGACATCCACTCTGATGGCAAGGGGATCCCTTGCCCTGGACACAAACCATTGGATCTTGTTGTTGAATCGGGACACCAGTAGATCCACCTCTGGCGTCCCCCACCGCAGGCATATTTCCCAAAAAACTTCGGGATGTAGAGACCATTCCCCTGGGAGTATCTTCTGATGACTGAGGTAGTCCACCTTCCAATTCTCTACCCCCGGAATGTACACTGCGGAGATCCTTGGCACATGCTCTTTTGCCCACATGAGCAGTGGACAGGCCTCTTTGTGTGCCAAAAGACTCCTGGTGCCACCCTGGTGGTTGATGTAGGCCACTGCTGTGGCATTGTCAGTCTGCACCCTTACTGGGTGACACTGCAACCTGGATGTCCAACATCTTATAGCTAGCCGAATGGCGCCCAGCTCCAGGACGTTGATGAGCAATCGCTGCTCCCTCAGGGACCACCTTCGTTGGACTGTGAAGTCCTCCATGACTGCACCCCAACCTGAAAAGGCTGGCGTCTGTGGTCACAATCTTCCAGAACACTGGAAGAAAAGACCTCCCATGAGTCAAGTTATGGTTTACTAGCCACCAATTGAGACTCCACCACGACCTGGGAGTCCAGGTCATGTCGTAATCCAGAGTTTGAACCTCCCCGTTCCACTCTGCCAAGATGTTTCGCTGAATAGCCCTGGAATGGAATTGGGCATAAGATATTGCCTCAAAGGAGGCTACCATCTTGCCCAACAAGCTTATACAGAGGCAAACCAAAGGATGTCTCTCTTCCCTCACTCGGCTAACCTTTCTCAGAGGCAAGAATATCTTTGCCTGCACAGTGTCCAACCGCAGGCCAAGATATTCCAGGGACTGGACTGGATCTAGGGAGGACTTGCCCAAATTTATTATGCATCCCAGGCTTTCCAGCACCTGGACCATTAAGGTCACATTCCGTTCGAGCCTCCCCTAGGACTGATCCCTGAGCAAGAGATCGTTCAGGTAGCCCAATATCAAAAGGCCCAAAACTGGAGCTAGCACCTTTGTGAAGACCCGGGGGGCTGCTGCAATTCCGAACGGCATGGCTACAAACTGGTAGTGCCATTCTTCTATTGCAAAGTGCAAAAACCTCTGATTAGGTAGGAAAGTTGGCACATGCAAACATGCTTCCTTGATGTCTATTGACACCAAAAAATCTCCCTCCTGGAGAGAGGCGGCCAGTGATCGAATAGACTCCATCTGAAAAGGCCATACCGCAAGATATTGGTTTAGAGCCTTGAGATCCAGAATGGACCTTACCTCCCCATTTGGCTTTGGAACTGTAAACAGGTTTGAGTAGAAACCTGTGCCCCTCTCTGCTGCTGGCACCTCCACAACTACACCTTGCAAGTTCAAGTGTCTTAGCTCCTGGAACAACCGCCCCTCTTTACAAGATCCGTGGGCACCCTGGATCTTAAGGACCTCAGAGGGGGCCAAGCCTGAAACTTCAGCCTATAGCCTTGAAATACTAGGGAGACTTCCCATCTGTCCTGAATTAGCACATACTATACACCTGCAAAGTGTAACAGCCTTCCCCCCACCCGACTGAGCGGGGGTGCCCCTTTACAAGGACAGTTTGGCATCAGGCTTGGAGGGTCTTTGGGTCCAAGGCTTCCTTTGTCCCTGGCCCTGCTGTTTTCCCCTAGATCCAGGTCCTTGGGGCCATCGAGACTGCCTAGGACCTGTAAATCCAGAGGAACAAGAAGCTGAAGGCTTAAAGGAAGGCAGCTTAGCCGACTTATTCACCGGCAGGAGCATGATCTTACAGTATCTCACAAAAGTGAGTACACCCCTCACATTTTTGTAAATATTTTATTGTATCTTTTCATGTGACAACACTGAAGAAGTGACACTTTGCTACAATGCAAAGTAGTGAGTGTACAGCTTGTATAACAGTGTAAATTTGCTGTCCCCTCAAAATAACTCCACACAGAGCCATTAATGTCTAAACCGCTGGCAACAAAACTGAGTACACCTCAAAGTGACAATGTCCAAATTGGGCCCAAAGTGTCAATATTTTGTGTGGTCACAATTATTTTCCACCACTGCCTTAACCCTCTTAGGCATGGAGTTCACCAGAGCTTCACAGGTTGCCACTGGAGTACTCTTCCACTCCTCCATGATGACATCACAGAGCTGGTGGATGTTAGAGACCTTGCGCTCCTCCACCTTCCGTTTGACGATGCCCCACAGATGCTCAATAGGGTTTAGGTCTGGAGACATGCTTGGCCAGTCCGTCACCTTTACTCTCAGCTTCTTTAGCAAGGCAGTGTTGTCCTGGAGGTATGTTTGGGGTCTGTTATATTTTCAATGAAAATTGACATCCTTGCTGTTTGGACATGAACTGAAATACAGCTTCTCTGTAGAAGCAAACTGCAATATGACATTTACACATCTGGCTAACATCAAAGAGGGCTAGAGACCCAAAGGGAGATGGTCATGCTTTGCTTCAGTATGTCACAGTACATGTTGCATTCATGATTCCCTTAATGAACTGTAGCTCCCCAGTGCCGGCAGCACTCATGCAGCCCCAGACCATGACACTCCCACCACCATGCTTGACCGTAGGCAAAACACACTGGTCTTTGTACTCCTCACCTGGTTGCCACCACACACGCTTGACACCATCTGAACCAAATAAATGTATCTTGGTCTCATCAGACCACAGGACATGGTTTCAGTAATCCATGTCCTTAGTCTGCTTGTCTTCAACAAACTGTTTGCTGGCTTTCTTGTGCATCATCTTTAGAAGAGGCTTCCTTCTGGGATGACAGCTATGCAGACCAATTTTAAGCAGTGTGTGGCTTATGGTCTGAGCACTGACAGGCTGAGCCCCCACCCCTTCAACCTCTGCAGCAATGCTGGCAGCACTCATATGTCTATTTCCCAAAGGCAACCTCTGGATATGACACTGAGCACGTGCACTCAACTCGATTCTGAGTGGAACCTGTCCTGTTAAACCGCTGTATGGTCTTAGTCACCGTGCTGCACCTCAGTTTCAGGGACTTGGCAATTTTCTTATAACCTAGGCTATCTTTATGTAGAGCAACCGTTCTTTTTTTCAGATCCTCAGAGAGTTTTTTTGCCATGAGGTGCCATGTTAAACTTCCAGTGACCAGTATGAGAGTGAGAATGATAACACCAAATTTAACACAACTGCTCCCTATTCACACCTGAGACCTTGTAACACTAAAGAGTCACATGACACCAGGGAGGGAAAACGGCTAATTGGGCCCCAATTTGGACATTTTCATTTGGGGTGTACTCACTTTTGTTGCCAGTGGTTTAGACATTAATGACTGTGCGTGGAGTTATTTTGAGGGGACAGCAAATTTACACTGTTATACAAGCTGTACACTCACTACTGTACATTATAGCAAAGTGTAATTTCTTCAGTGTTGTCACATGAAAAGATATAACAAAATATTTACAAAAATGTGAGGGGTGTACTCACTTTTGTGATATACTGTACCTCCCGAAATATTCTGGATATACTTGTCAAAGTCTTCCCCAAACAGGCACTTGCCATGAAAGGGAAACCCTGCCAGCAACCTTTTACAAGGAAGCTCAGCCGACCAGCTCTTTAGCCACAAAATCCTGCGCATATGCACAGATAAGAGAGCCATCCGGAAGACCTGCTGTATTGAGTCCTTAAGAGCATCCACAGCAAAACATAAGGCCTGAGGTAAATCCAGAGGCTCCTCCTCGGGATCCTCCTCCCTACCGGGTCACCTGGCCTGATCATTTAAGACCTGACCACACCAATCACCGCGACAGCAGGCTGAATGGCAGAACCTGCCAAGGCAAAGGAAGCCATTAATAAGGACTCCAGCTTCCTATCTGTAGGATCCTTAAACCCCTGCGCATTATCCACTGGGCAGGTTAGGTTTTTGCTAAGGGAATAAACTGCCGCAACAGTTGGTACCCCCCACCTTTTCAAAAACGTTTTCCCCATAGGGTATATCAAAGAAAACCTCTTGGGAGGAATAAATAATCTGTCTGGGTGCTCTCAGTCCGAATACATCACCTGCTCAAGAAGGGGGTGAAAAGGAAAAACCTGGGTGCTCTGAGGGGGTTTTAATGACCTGAGGGAGAAATAAAAAGTCTCAGGAACCTCCACTGGAGGTAGCCTGAAAGCTGCACGTACCTTGCGTGTCAGTGCATGGACGAGCAGCTTCTGTTACTGAGAAGCTGATGACTCCTGGGGCTCCATCGACCGTGACTCATCTGAAGCAGATCCCTCTGACTGTACCTCAGTCAGCTCATCCACCACTACCTCTTCCTCCTCATCCATCCATCCATTCTTGCTCCAGCACAGGAGGGTCATGGGGATGGAGACCTGCCACGCTTCTTGTTACCCTGTGCAACAGATGCAATCATCCCAGCAATCTTGCTTTCTAAGCCTGCTAGTGCTGATGACAGGTCCTCCTTAGTAACATAAGCCGAGGAGGAAGGTGAGGCAGTAGCTACAATACTAGACAGGCGTATTGGCTCAGACTGCCAGGTCGCCTCTGGTTTCTCAGGGGAGGCTATAGCAGCAGGAACCTGACTAGCCCCATCTGGGGCTGCTGGTGAAACCCCCAGGCCCCTAGGTGCAGCACTCCCCCCACTGCGCTTCCTGGAAGCCATGGCTTGCTTTGGTGCACTAGCTCCTTCAAGCCTATTTCCCAGCACTGCCTCCTGCTCTGCCTGAACGCCAGCTGCCCCCACCACCGGACTCACATGCCCCCAGAAGGAATAGCCTGCTATGTGTCCCAACCGCACCAACATCCGCCTGTGTGCAATGCTGCAGAACCGCCGGTAACTTCCTGATAACACCAAGCATGCGCGGCGCTGCCACATGCACCAATGACGCGCGTGCAGCCGAGGAACGGCCATTAAACTCTGTACAGAGCAGAGATCAGACATGCGGCCAGGACACAGCTCCCCCAGTGGATACCTGAGAGAGTACAGGCATTATCTCCCCAGAAAGCACCCAGCCCCCCGGTGGAGACATGGAAAAATGCAGGCCTTATAGGACAAAGCAGGAGACAAAAGGGATTTACATACCATTCCGGCCACAGGACCTGGAGCAAGCTGGGGCCCCCTCACGGCGGGCTCACCAAGGACCTTCAAGGACTGGGTACCCATTACATGAGGGTCCACTCCCTTGGACCTGTACAGCACCCTGCAGACGACCCTTGGTTTCGGAGTCCCAGGCTTACCACTACGCAGGGTCCAGCACCACGTATGGTCGCATTACAGACAAAACCTCACAGTTTCTTCTGTCTTCTTGGCGGGGCTTGGGTACCATTTATCTTACGTAATAGCTGTTTGAAATGGATCCGATTAGAGAAGCTGTTCCTGATATGCAAGAACCTGTCCGGGATGCAGCATGGAAGCTCCCACTGAGCTCTAGAAGTGGCCATCCACCTCTTCAGACGCTGGCGAAAAAAACTGAGGTACTTCCTCTATGGGAGGGGTTATATAGGTCTGTTTTTTGATTTGCCAGTGTCCATTCACCTATAGGTGGCGTACAACCCAGTAAGTAATGATCATATAGTCTGCTCTGTGTCCCATGATGTATGAAAAATAAATTGTCTAAATACATTCATCATGTGCATTCTTACTTGGATCTTGGTGTGCTTTGTGCATTTCTTCCAAGGAGATTTGAAAATTACAGTCACATTAAAATAACATAAAGCTCTTTACCCATAGGTTAAAGCGTTATGAATTGAGCCTATTGTATCTACACTGCTAAAAGCTCAAATGCTTTCTTAACATAATGCAACCCATGACAACATTGGGGTACACTGTTCCTGTACAGAACTCCTACAGGAAATTTTCTATCCAAGGGATTGGCTTTTTCCTGAAGTATTGATGCTTTTCACTTGTTACGGTGCTGGGCCTTATCTATCAGAAAGATCCTCCCACTTAGCACTCAGGAAGTAAGAAGCAGGTGCAAGCCACTTGTCAGTTTCAACAAAACAGAAGTGACATGCAGAAAAGTTAAAACAGAGGCTAAAAAGTAAAGGGTTACTAAATCCTCCATGGAAAAAAAAAAATAGATAAAATAACATAAATAATGTAGCAGCATACCAAAATGATTGTTTCCTGTCCCCAGCCTTTGCAGCCTGCCTTGGTTTCGAAAGTGTGGTGTGCATATTTTCTGCTCAAAGGGTGTCTCCTTTCCCACACAGGGTTCCCCTGGAGACACCCTGACATGTACAATCCTGGTACATGGTTTTGTGCCATGCTCCGACGTGAACATGCACCACTCTGGCATTTCTAAACACAACACCTGTACCTGAACAAGGTGCGTGAGTGCTGCCTTATACTGTGAAGGGCTTTGGTGCCATGTTCGGGGGCATACGCAGTATGACAGCACAAATGGAATCATGGGACATGTAGCTCAAAGATCACTGATGTGCTCCTGACTACAAATTCATGGGAAACACTAAAGGTAGAAAGGGTGGGGACAGCTTACAATAACACTTTAAAGGCAAGACTGGGGTACCTACTACTTGGATGGTGCCTAATGCAAACAGCTACCTTACAATTTAGGGTTTAATACTGCCTAAATGTAAAAGAGCGTTTAAGACCATTCACGAAGAAGCTGAGAAGCTCCAGTGGCGAAGAAAATGAAATATTTGACCCATAAAATATGTAATGTTGTTGTAGGTGCTATTGTACATTGTTAGTGTATACATTATAAGTTTAACCGCGCTATGGTTATATGATATGTGCACTTACTATACATGTCAGTGTGTGAACCATGTGAAAATAAATGTAAAAATAAAAATACATTATTTATGATAAAATGTCAACACCAATAAAAGCAGTATATATGAGTATTTCAGTAATCCTGAAGCTGCTGCTATAGTGAACGGTCAGCTCATGGACTGTAAACAAAAGTAATAAACTCAGCGCTGCTTCTAAATAGTTGTGCCAAATCACAAAACTCTAAATTTTAAGTGCCAGTGCATAAAAAAAATGCCTAAACAGTCCATCCCTGCAAACAAAGTGCCAGTGTTGATGATCTTTTGTGGTGAAAATCCAGGTGTCACTCGGTGCTCCCCTCCTGCAATCACCACTCACCAACAGTATAGTTTAAAACAGCATGGTATAAGCGGGATGAGGGAGTGACGTCATATCCGGTATTTGGAACGCACGCCACTGCGGCGATCCTAGACCACACACCTGCTTGAACTTTTTACTTCCTTGTAAGTGCAATTGCTTTAAATTCTTCAATAAATGTAATCGTATTATGCTATGGAAATCTCTCTCTTTATTGGATTACATACCACAACTGTGCTGAGAGTCCTACAACCGAAGGAGAAGGAAGGAGCCACAGCCATCCATTCTGCCAGAGGACATATACCATGCTGTTTTAAACTATACTGTTGGTGATTGCAGGAGGGGAGCACTGAGTGGAACCTGGATGGCACCACAAAAGATCATCAACACTGGCACTTTGCACTGAAGGACTGATTATGATTTAATGCACTTGCACTTTATATTTAGATGTTTATGACTTAGCACAACTATATAGAAGCAGTGCTAAGTTTATTACTTTTGCATACTTTGTTAGCTGCCACTGTAGGCGAGAAGTTTTTGTTCTTTAAAATTAGTTTTGGGAATTTAATACAAAAAAGTGCCCCCAAAAATAACATTTTGTAAGACAAGACCAATATATAGATCTCTATCTTAGATCTAGGAGCCAGATACACGTTAGACATAATTATAATACAAACAGACATGGGTAACACACATTCAAAATGCAGCAGGGTAGCTATCCTCGTTAATAAAAACGTATATTTTGTAATTGTTTATTATAAAACTCTAGGAATTAACCTACCCTTAATCCATCATCCACGTCTTTTACGTATCCCTTTTCATAAATCTCTGATGGTACACTTAATATACGCTTTTTAAGATCACTCTCCTGCCATTCCACTTTTAAACCTAAAAATAGAAAGCATAATATAATTTCAGAAAGATTCAGTGCAAGGATAAAAACACATTTTGTGCCCAGTGTGTATGCAAGACACATGCCAGCTAAAGAGTAGGAACAGCTATATTACATTTGGAACTTCCACATGTCGAACCAGAATTAAGTAACATTGTTTGGACTCTGTAATGTTCTTTCATATGCTTTATTGGAATACTAAATCCATTGAAGTAAGACAATCCCTAGACAACATAATACATTATGAGTTGTAAAGCACAGAGGTATAAAGGCAATGTTTACTGCAATAGCATTTCTCATAGTTCTGCTCGTAAGACTTTTATTTTTGTGTGCATGATCAGGAGAAGCCTTGGGGCTACTGTAGACTGGTGCAAGGAATCATTGCACTTGTTTTAGATAACCTTGTCATAAGCTTAAAGTAGAACACCAGCCAAAGCCTTATTTTCTTATTGGCAAGGGTTAACACATTTGAGAAGAAAACATAATTATTTGGCGAGCACTGACTCTCGAAACACTAATCACCAAGAATCCCCTTCTGCCGGTATTCAGAAAATAATTGAAAACATAAAAACACAACCAGAGGAAATGCTAAAAGCCCAAGTTTAATTAATGGATTCATCATATGAAAGCTTAAAACATCCAATGCATTTTGGGAACCAACGCACTCTCCTTCATCTGGGCTACAAAATAAATATGAAAAGAATGTACAGTATATCTATAAACATAAAAGTACTGTATACACACATAAGTAAAGTCAATCGTTAAGAAAAAAATACATCACTTAAAATGCGAAATTGGTTTCTTCTGCTGAGGAAGATGGGTGCTTTTGCCACTAGTAGCATCATAAGTGATGTTGTCAAGAGCTGGTCTGAAGAGACACTGTCCCTCGAAGGCCATTCAGGTGAAATGCTTTTTTGTACAGGAGTTCCACAGTCCAGTATTTAAGCCAAAGTTCTCCAAGCATATATAGTGACATAAGGCACACGTGAGAAATGAGATGGCAGACTCCTAGCAAACCATTACTACAAACCAACACTATAGCCATCTGCTCCATGCATTCTATAAGCAAGAGATCTACTTTGACAGTTATTAGATCATTAAGTGGTTTTGACCAAGCACAAATGGTCCGAAAAAGTATGGTGACAGCCAGAATCTGGTAAAGGTCAGGGTCCAGTGAAAACAGAGCTCTAGAAAGGTCTTCAAACCAACAACCCAAGTAATTGAGGTAGATCCCTCTCCTCGGTCCAACTGGCCCACTCAATAGGTGAGTATTCACAGACAGGACAAGTGCTAAGACAAAGGGTTGAAGTCACTGCTGAAGCTCTGGTGGTGAAACTGAGAGTCAGGGCTACAGCACAGTAATCACAGTGGGTCACTCATTGCGCAGCTCCTCCTTTCAGAAAACGCCTTGTATTCTTTTTAAAGGGTGGAAGAATTGCAGAGCAAGTGAACTGCTGTGATTGCTGTGCTCACTGCTGGAACTTCAACAAGTGACATCACCATTAGAGGCAGCACACATCATAAGAGGCACATTATTGGTAACTAGCTAATGGCCCATTGTCAGTAATTTTTAAGGCCTAGCAGCCAAAACGCATTGGCCTTTTGTGTGGATTTTATGCATTGTTCCTAGTAAATAAAGGAAATTTGTTTGCACATTCTACCAAGGTGCTAACTATTCATTATGATTCAGCTTCAATTGGGCTTTCAGCCCAAGCACCCGTATATGTAATTAAGTGGATGGTGGAGTGGAAGAAGAATAGTGATATTCAAAAGACTTCATTTTCCCATATATTTATAGAGCAAACACTCTGACTGTAAGCCTAACTTAAACTAAACGTTTCCAGAGAGAATAATGGGGACTTACACTGTTAAAATGAAACTCCAGGCAAAATTATTTCTGGATGTGTTAAAATCTCTGTCAGGTTTTTATTGGTGTAATTCTCCCTGTCTCTTCCACCCACTTCCTTAAAGCGGTAGTAAAGCCCACTTTGTGATTTTTACCTACAGATAAGCCTATAATGAGGCTTAAAATGCACCGCTTAGGAGACATTCACGCTGGATGCGGCCAGTGACATCACTGATGCATGCGCTCTGAAAGTCTGGCATACCGTGCTGAACCTTCAGAGCACTGTGCCAGAACCGAGGGCTCGTCATCACGGCTCCTGCCACGGTGACGTCATCGCAGCTCCGGCCCCTCACAGAGTCCATGAACCCGGAAGGAAAATGAGGGGAAGATGGAAGCTTTGTCAGTGCGCCGCTGGAAGGCTTTGTTCTAAGGTAAGTATTTCATAATGTGCTAGTATGCGATGCATACTAGCACATTATGCAATTGTCTTACAGGGGAACATTTTTTGCTTTGTTTTACTGCAGTGGTTTACAACCGCTTTAAGAAACTCAGAAATGGCAATCTATGTCAACCGAGAAAATGTGCTATTTGCATCCCTGGTAAACGTTAAAATGCATATAAAAGACTCCCAACGATGAAGATTTAAATTTTTCATTTTGGATAGAGTAGGGAAGGAGAGATTAGAAGGGCTGATTTTGTTTGATTTAACGATACCCTTTATTTCAACAAGAATCTTCCCATAACATCATAAATGCATATAATATCTTGTATGCATGCTTTTGTAACCTGTAAAGGCCTCCATTTTCTAGACATCCAAAAGCTGTGAGACTGGAACTGGGTATCCCAATCTTGGAAGTGATAGCAGCAGCCCCAGAGCTAATATTTACATGAAACTGTTGAATTACCCTTTGCTCCCCACCATCCACCAACTACATAAAGGGTTAGGTAGTGAGGTGAGGGGAAAGGCAGAGAACCTGGGCCAGCACAGAAAGTAATTAATTAGTGTACTTGGGAGAATCTATGCCATGTTAAAGGCAAAGGGTGGACACAGCAAATATTGTTTCAATTTTTTTTATGTTTATGCACTTCATTGGTTGTTAATTGACAAATAAAAATTATTAATTGCATTATTAAAACCAACCTCACTTTACAGTATTTTAACAGCCTACATTTTTTTCACAGATCTGTGGTGAATAAATATAATTAGTACAAAAAAATGAAATAATATAAATGTATGTTCTTACCATTGCCACTCCAGGGGAGTGTAGGGATTCCAGCTGTTTGGGCAACAATTGAGGATGCAATTTTATCTCCCAATGCCCACATTGCCTGACTAGGTGGACCTGAAAAATAGCAGAAAGTATGTGAAAACAAAACATATATACTACTGGTTAATGACTGTTGAGCAAGAAAGCGCAACTGAATTTGCTTCTCCCTGGAATGTCTATTCAAGTTTAGTTTAGGAAGAAAATCCATATCACAATATAGTTTTTATTTTTTTCTTTCTTTGTTTTTTTATTTTGTTTCTTCTTTTTTTCCCCCTCACCCTGTGTGCCACCTCCACCTATGTGCTCCCAGTACCTGTCCCTTCATTTTGATCGTTCTACACTGCATCTTCCTCTAGTTCTGTTGCTGTTGTAGGGTCACTTATAAAGCTGGCCCATATCTTCTCAAATTTACCTGGGCAACCTCTATTAGAATATGTGTCGTTATATAGAAAAATATTTTTATGTACTAAATTTTTCCAATATATTATTGAAGGAGGGGCTGCTTTTTTCCAATTTAACGTAATTGCTTTCCTCACGTAGAATAGTAACAGACTTATTAACATTTTCTGTCCCATACTTCTTGTAGTGTTTCCCACTAGGCCCAGGAGACATATCTCCATACGCCTATGTAAAGTAACTGACGTAGTATCTACAATTATCTCTAGGATTTCTCCCCAATACTTCGATATAGCTGGGCAAAGCCAGAATATATGCAGATAATTTCCCGGTATACATCCGCATCTCCAGCAAGACTGAGAGTGTGAGTTGTTCATTCTGTTCAGCCTATCTGGTGTGTAGTACGCCTGGTGGATTATCTTAAATTGGATCAATCTCGAAGGGAAACGAATGCCTTAAAGGGTAAATCCCATATATCCTGCCAATCCTCATTTAATTCAGGTATATCTTGGATCCATCGTGCCTGGAGTCTTTCCAGGGCTGGTGGCTCTGATGAGTTAAGATGGCTATAGATGTTTGACAGGGCCTGCTTTTTGCATCTCGTTCTTAATACCTGCTCTAAGCCGGACTCCTTCAACTCTGGGAGTTCCTCTGGAAATTGACTGTGTAGGGCATGAGAAAGTTGCATATAACGAAAGAAATATTCTCCACGAAGTCCCTAAATGGAACTACCGCCCCCTGATTTAGCACCTGTCCTAGTGCGTTAATCTTATATTTAGCCCACCATCCTGGATCTGGAATTGACCTTAGGTGAGTTAGCTGGATATTACCCCATAATGGAGTATTCTGATATAAGTCAAGCCCAGATCACAATATAGGTTTATCAACAAAATATAGGATGGAAAAAAAAACACAAAGTGGTGACCACTGTAAGCCTTCATATCTTATACATCTATGATCCCTTTAGGAACCATTGTAGGGCTTGTTAATGACACCTTTTAGTCAAGAGTTAAGTGTATATTACCTATGGGGCTAAGTGCACCCTCTCCCCATAACCTCCTCATTATATACACGCTTATGAACAAGATAACAACAAACCTACAGAACCTAAGTAACATTTGCATGCAAGTTGGAACAGGTACATTTTTTAGGTGTAACTCCAGCCCAAAAAAATATTTTTAAGTTTTGGAGAGCATAGGGAAGGGCTAAGTGGAAATGCAGTGATATGGGATTGTTGCCAGGTCTGCCAGACAGTACGTGGCTGCATGCAGTGAGCAGCAAGATGGCCACCTAGTGGTTTCCAGGACAAGCATGATGTCACACTGCCTCTGTTCTTAAGTATGAGTCATATGGAAGTTGGATGTTTGTTACTCAGGAATTGCCTGTATGCGCAGTCCCCATCACAGACCTCAGATCACCACACTTGAACCTTGTTTATGGGACGTAGTCTACAATGGCTCTTCCATCTTTTTCCAAGAAGCGTTCAGGCCATTTGGAATAGAGAGGGAAAAGGTGTCAAAATGAATGAAGTAGTATGGCCAAAGTTCTTTTGGCCATACTTCCCATGTGGGTCAGGGGAGTTCTGCACTTCTGTGATCCAGATCCAGTGGGCTAAGACCTGCTGTCAGCTAACGTTGAAGATAATGTTAGGATCTGTCAAGATGCCCTACCAGAAGCTGGATCAGCCGCTCAGCGCACCGCTGAGAGCCTGAGCCAGCTTCTCCTACCCCCTCCACAGTCCGGCACTCCATATAGTGCTGGAGGCGCAGAGTACAGTGCTCTGTGCTTAGAGCGGAGCCGTGCAATGAACAATCAGCCGTCTTTGATAGCTCATTTCTCAGTGTAGAGGCAGCAGGGAACAGTAACGGAATTGGATTGATGCTGTCTCCACACAGGTGAGTGTGTAAATGTATTTATTTCTTTTTTAATTCAAAAGGTACAAACTATACCCCACATTATTGTACATGGAAACTAAAACGTTGGTACAATAAATGGTAGTTATTTATGAATAAATATAAAAATAAGTTAATATTAATTACTAAAAGAGTTACATGGCCATTACAAAATTAAAACAAAGGAGAATATGGGGAAGAAGGGTTCTCCAACTAAAACATTAATACAAAGAATAATAACCTACACTATCACTGAGATAACTATGGATCGTCCAACCTTTTTAATACACTACATGATACTCAGAGGAACTCCTTTGCAGAACACTAGCACTTTTGTAAATACCAACATCCTCCTAATTGAGGTCTGCTTTTGAAGGGTTGAGATACTCAACATTAACCATTAACATCATCCATCTTATGGCCCAGGCTTGTCTTCATCTCCCCTGAAACAGCCCCCTTAGGCTGGATACACCTGTTTCTTGCTTAAACAAATCACCAAACCAAAATATGCATGAGAGAATCTGAAGTGGTCTCTACTGACTACTGTTCAATTTTGATACACTGTTTCCCCTTCTCCATTCTTTTCTCCTTTCTCTTTGGTTTCCCTACTCCTTCCCACCCCTCACCCCCCCAAATTGAAAAAAATGATGATTGCCCAATGAATATCTAAGTATATATGTAATTTTGACAACTTGTACCTAGGCACACAAGCATGCTCAATTTCACATGGATACTTAAAGTGAATCTTCACACATTTTTTGTGTGAATAGTCTCAACTCCTTTGATAAATCATCCCCTGTGTGTTTTACCATTTCATAAGTTCTAAAGAAAAAGCTCTTGTAAAGATAGTAAAAAGGCTTAATAAACAGAATGCAGGCCATATGAAGGGCCATCTTGTGAATAAAAAGCTTATAAAATTTGGCTACTGAAAGTATACATACAGTATATATACTGTATATATACAAACAACATATATACAACATATACAAAAAACACAGCCAATTATGCCACATAAATTGCAAGAATGCTGCAATAATGCAGAATAACTAGATGTGCAACAACATTGTACAAATACACATATATGGGGTAAGTACCAATTCCCAGTTGGAATGATTTTCAGAAAGAAAACAATATTAAAGCGGGGTTCCACACAAAAGGGGAAGCTCTGCTTGCTTGCACCTCCCCAACCCTCCCCCCTCCACTGCCACATTTGCCACTTTTTCGGGGGGGGGGGCGGGTACCTGGTTTTGTCCCGCTCCCACTTCCTGGCAAGATCGCTGCATGTTTGCGTCATGTCCAGACCCTCCTCCTTCACCTCGCTGTCTTCTGGGACCTGTGTGTGTCCCAGAAGACGATGGGACCATTCAGAAAGCGCAGCACAACTCTGGCATGTACAGTAGGAAACTAACTGTGAAGCCTAAAGGCTGAACTGCCAGTTTCCCATACTTGCAATGCCAGTGCCTGCACCCGAAGCCAATGGAGGAATCGGTTGGGGTGCTGACATTGCGGGATCCCTGGACAGGTAAGTGTCCTTATATTAAAAGTTAGCAGCTACAGTATTTGTAGTTGCTGACTTTTTTTTTTTTTTTACAGGCTGGAACTCCGCTTTAAAAGCAAAGTTTCTGTTATATATACACAGTAACGAATACGAACAAAAATACAAGCAACACAAACACGTATTAGTTTAGTCCCTTTTAAAATTTTAATTTCCAGTTCTTACCCATAAACGCAATGCCATTCTTGTGTAGTAATTCAGGCAGTTTGGGATTTTCTGAGGCATGTCCCCATCCAGCCCACACAGCCTAAAGGAAAAAAAGCAAATCAATAGGTTTCAGAAGCATTAACTACCCAGCAATATATAAAGGTGAGATTATGAATAATAATTCCTAATATTTAACCAATATTTCCAACACAAATAAAAATATAACTATGCAATCACGAACTTACATATCTTTATTTAGATTGACTTGAAGTGATATTTTAAAATATTATTTCCATCATCCTATATTTATAAAGTGCCCATATATTATGCAGCATCGTTCATTCTTTTATTAAGAACTATTTCATAAATATATGAAACCCATCATTAAAGAAAGATAAAGTCCAATTTAATCTAAAGTTGGCCATTTCCCTGGCTGCCATGAAAATTCTTCAACTACAGCAAACTACAGTAACAGACCTGATATATGTATGGAAGTCTTAAATTCCCACTGATATGTATTGCACTATACTTGTTCAATAACAGTATTACTAAAACATCAGGAGGTGAACAAGCATCCAGCAGTTTTAGAAGACTAGGAATGACAGCCAGTACAGTTTTTAAACCACAGCTACACGCTTAAGAGACCCTGTAACCAACTTTAAACATTGCAAGCAAAAACACAGCAAAATCAGGTATTTTAAATTCTTAAGCCTCGTATTCACTGTGCGGCAGTTGTACGAAAACGGTCGTACAACAACTTGTTATAGGATCATCCAACCCTTAGTACGCGTGATTAGAACAGCCGACGTGCAACGGTCGTACAACAGAAGTTGGATGAGCAGACTAGAAAACTTTTGTTGTACAGCAAGCGGTCATACAACTGTTGTATCGTGTGTACAGAGAAGTCAGTCCAACAAGTTGTACTGGTCAAAACACGCATGCTCAGAAGTCAGGAACACCTGGAAGTGTCCGTTCATGTAAACCTACGTTCCTAATTCACAAATCACATGCACCTGAACTTCCTCTTTATACGCTCGTAACACATCACCACGTTAGGCTTGGTTGTACGACCGCTTAGTGCACGTCAGTATGCGAGACACAGCCAAGATACGATTTTGGATGTCCGGTCGTACGACTGTCGCATCGTGTGTACGAGGCTTTACTTGTAGTGTTTTTCCTTTTTATAAATTAAAAAATATATATCATTTTCCCTTTTCATAAATTAATTTAAAAAATGCTGTATGCGCTTGCCATGTACCTTACAACTTGCAAGGAAATCTTACTTCTTTAGGTAAGTCAACTTCTTAGCATAGCCCCCTCCCTGCTTGCACATCATGGCCCTTAATGTCAATGCCGATCCAGCTCCTTCGCCCCTCCCTCCCTACATTGTAGCCTTTTACATAGCTGCCAGGAGAGAAGTGAAAGGAAATGCTATAAAGTAGCACTTGGGTGGCAGCTCTGAGGCTGCTGACATCACATCTAAGATGGTGCCTTCCAGCAGCAATCCAGGGCTTTTATATGTCTATACAAGGGAAGCTTTTACTGCTAAGTTACATGGATAGAATATGTTAAATTCACATATAATCTCATGAGAATATTTTTGTGGTCTGACAACAGGGCCCAAATGCCAATAACCAAATTAGAGTATCCAAGAGCAACATTTTCCATACTTTCTTTGGGTGGCTACACTAAATAATTGCTGCAAGCTGAAATTTGGTTCCATCAGAAGTGGTACATCACTGTACTAGGAAAATGTAAGTAAGGCCAAGGTAATTTAAAAAAGACCAATGTAACAAAATCCAATATCTAAAATCTCAGGACATACAAAGATACTAAACCTTACCCACTTAAAAAAACATGTACAGGAGATGGCTGATTCTGAATATGTGGATAGAGTTGTCATTTCTTCACTTACTGAAAATTGTCATGGAAATGTATCTCAATATGAAAAATGCTCAAATTAAGTTGGGAACCGCTTCTTTTCCTTAAAAACCTCCTTACCTTGGCAATCACAATTTACTATTGTATGTATGTTATCTGAATTACAATATAGAATGTTACTATAGTAAAATATGCTTTCATTAGTGAGCTGCTTTTTCTGTTTGAAATGGTCCTAAAGTGCCAGAAATGAGCGGGTCACATGAGACTGGCAAGCTTACCCAAACTGCATTTCAGGTGTCAGTTTACCATCTCTTTCGTTCAAAAGATAATCTCAACCATGTATAGTAAAATGTAAAAATAATACAAAATTTGCAGGAAATAAAAGTAGGCAGAAAGGTTTTTCCAAATTGACAAACCCCTAGTGCTGTTTTTGCTAACATTTCTTTCACAACTGCAATATTTTAGTCTGGTTCTTTTTAAGCATTGCTTAAATATCCTGTCTAGCATTCCCCTTCTATATAATGTTATGGTGACTTGGGAAAAGTGTGTGTGCCGCTCAGGCTCAATAGAGAGCTGGTAAGTGGACAGTGCATCCGCAGCTGCTGCTGGAGTGCTGACAGGAGATGGAGCCAGTCCTGGCTCCTGCAAGCTTCAAAAAAGGAAGGGTGACCCCTAAAATTCGCACATCCATGGCGTCCTACTGCAATGAATGGAGTGGCAACCTCAGCCTGGACTCCGACCAGGCCACGCCCCCAACGTGTTTCACTCTGTCCCCGGAGCTTAGTCATGGGGAATAATGTATAATGTTAAGGATGGGACGTCATGTTTACAATAATTAACCCATTCTGTACTGTCCTGTAAACTAGATACGAACACAGTCCGTCCCAACAAAGGGTTAAATATCTAAAGGCTTGGATGGTACCTTGTATGCTAATTCACTTTAAAAAAAAAAAAATGTTGCTCAGTTTGTCCCTCTAACTGCACTTTGACATTGTTCAGAATAGCTTGCAAGCTGCCTATACAGTTATATGTATAATCCTGCTGCAAAGAAACAAATAGCAAATGAAGACTTGTTTATTATTATTTTCAAGTATGCTGTGTGAGAGCCGGTTCACACAGGTGCCGACATGTCAAGTGACTTGACTTGCCTAACAAGTCGCGCTCCATCCATTGCAATGGAACCGTTCTAATAGGAGCGACTCAAGTCGCTTCGACTTAGAAAAAGGTTCCTGTACTACTTTGGGGGCAACTTCAGGTGACTTGCATTGACTTCTATTACACAAGTCGTTTATAAGCCACGCTGAAGTCGCGCTATGCAGGGTTGCGCTGAGTCGCCCCTAAAGTCGGATCTCCTATGTGTGAACTGGCTCTGAGCAGGAACACATAAACATAGTGTGACTTTCTCAAATGTGACTGCTTAAGTGGAAATACACTTTCATTTGACTTAAATCGACAGATAGACTACAATGTGCACCTCACAGGGTCATTGAGATGAGGTTCGCGCTGCTTCTACTGACTTTCAGTGAGATTATGCAGTGCTACTTGGATGCTACTTGGGCAGGGTCTGCATATTCTATAGAGCCAGAATCATGCTGCGTTTTCACTAAAGTAGTACAGGAATATTTTCCAAAATCGTTCTGTGCTGAGCAACATTGATGTGAACAGACACCATTGAAAACAATGTGATTTCCAGTGTCATGCGATTCTCTCGACTAAAGTTGCATCTAAAGTTGCACTTGTGTAAACCAGGTCTGGGTATGCTTCCAAAAACCTCAGCTAATGTATGCAACTCCTCTTTTTACCACCTTTACCAACAATCACATCTGACAGGTATTAGTGCCAACAATTTTTTACATTAGGCCTTTTGCATGTGAAAGGTAGCAAGAAGTGTTTGAGGAGATCTCTCCCTCATCACAAGCAAGGTACTCCAACTACCAACAAAAGGGAGTGGGGTGGACATGTACACAATACCAATGGCTGAATTAAAAACTGGAGTCCTGTAGGTGAAGATTTTCATTTCATTTGGCTCCTTCAGCAGAAATGATAAGAATACCAAGGCTGACAAATCACAATCGTATTATTTAGAATCCTTCTATAGAAAGATACATTATATATATATAGATATATTACCTGTACAGGGATCCTTTTAGCAATATCAAGAATAAGCTCTACATTTGCATAGTTATTGTTGTTTGGTCCTCCGGGTACAGGTACATAGTGATCAGCCATCTTGATATACTCTGTATAAAAAAAATAAATAGGAATCTAATTTAAAGAACTCTATTAGTCACAGAAGTATGTTCTGAAAGAAAATCATATTGTACAAAGAGAACCATTCAGTTTTGGTATTCATATTAAATCATTATATGTTTCTCTAAATGTACGTAAAGAATATTGTTTAAAATTAGTTAAATAGCGGACTTAGGAGTTGATTTACTAAAATTTGAAAGTGCAAAATTTGGTGCAGCTCCACACAGAAACCAATCAGCTTCAAGGTTTTATTGTAAAAGTTTGATTGAACAAGATGAGGTTAGAAGCGGATTGGCTACCATGCACAGCTGCATCGGTTTTTGCACTCTGCAGCTTTAGTAAATGAACCCCTAAAGACCCGTACACACGGTTCGACGATCGTACAAACGATCGTCGCAAATCGTATGTTGGCTGTTATATGTAGCATACTGACTGCACTACACGATCGTACGTCCGCAGAAGAACGTTCAGGTGCATGTAATTAGCATCCAGCATGCGTGTTTTGCACAATACATCTTTGTTGTACCAACTGCTCTGTACACACGATACAACGGTCGTATGAGAGCTTGTTGGTACGACCAAGTTTTCTAGTCTGCTCATACAACTCCCTTGTACGACCGTCGTATGTTCGACTGTTCAAATCGCGCATACGAATGTTCGATTTCGCATACAACGGTCGTGAGTACGACCTGTTGTATACAACCGTCGAACCGTGTGTACGAAGCTTTAGTGTGGTAAAAGATTTTCCAGTTAAAGCTTGCTAGCCCCAGTCTATTTAATAATCAAAAAATACCTGTGCCAAATGGACCCGGACCTTACTACTGAATACACTACCCAGCTGCAGTCAATAAATAGGCCAATAGAATGCTAAGGTGCAAACGAACATAGAAATGTGACTGCGCTAAAGCTAAAAACATGCAAAATAATTAATTTAATACACAAGTGAATCACCATTAAATCGCATGTTCAAAATATTACTGTGTAATTAATAATTCATCAGTGTGTACATTTTTTTTATCATGTAATATGATTATGTACCGGTAATGTTGATTCATTAGCCCCAGTTTTTGCAGACTTTTTCAGGTTTTCCTGATTACAGATCTGATATTATATCCTAACCCTAAGGCCTCATACACACGGGCGTTTTTTGACGCCGGCGTCTACTGACGTTTTTTTTCTGCTCCCCATGTTAGTCAATGGCCACATAAAAAACGTCGCGTTTTTGAGCTGTAGATGGCGTCGGTGTATTAGAGAACCCACGACCAGCGCGTTCCTTGGCTGCATCGACGTCAAAAAGCGCCGCAAAACGCCACAATACGCCAACAGACGCCAACAAACGCCACCTAATATTGTACCGGCGTTTTCCGGCGTTTTTTGACGTCGACGTTTTTAGGTTGAAAAATAGCAGAGGAATGATTTTTTTTTAAAAAACGTCTATTGACGCCGACGCTCACTAGCGCTCAAAAACGCCAATGCATAACGCCGAAAAACGTCGACTTTTTTTCCTTGAAGTCGGGCCCGACGTTTTGTTTATTATTTTATTTACGCCCGTGTGTATGAGGCCTCAAACACAATGATTCCCAGTTGGAGAAAATGCTTTAATCTAGGGTTGGTGGGAAGAGGAGTGGGATATGTTGTGTGTAAGAAGGTTATGGAAAGTGGGTACTCCTCTATATTACTGCACATACAACCCACAATCCAATAGGGGATTTCCATTTTTTTTTCAGAAATCCCATTACAATAAAGCCATGGGATATTAGCAAATACCACTAACCTGCATTTGCTTTCAGGTCCTCAGGCGTCACCATGACAACAAATCGTATTGCCCTTTCATTTCGGAACATCTCGTAGGACCATCGTCTGATTGAGCGCATGCATTTTACTGCTGCTATTCCATTATTAGCTATAAGTACCTGTTTCAAAAGAAATAAAATATTCCTTTTAGCGCACCCTATGACAAGCACCTATGATATAAAAACAGTGAAGGGAAGCATCCTCCACAAGATTAGCCAATAAGGAAGTTCCCCTTCAATTGGTTTTATTTACTTGATCAGTTGGAATTTATTGATGCTATGTAGGGTGAAGTTAAAGGATAGGTTCAGCTTTCAAAAAAAATATAAAATAACTGCACATATTTTTGTGGGGAAAAAAATGTGCATTTATTACTTTTTTCTGCAGGAGCCTGGAAAACATTTCATCTGCTATCCAGGTATCAGAGGTGCACTGTCAGGCCTCTCTTGACAAGTCCTGCAGCTTTCTGCTGTATCTTCATACGGGCTGTCTGTTGAAAGCTGTAGGGCTTGTGAATGAAGTACGAGAGTGCTCATCAGCATCCTTGCAGTTCATTTAGAACTACAAGCCGTCAGCCGCAGTGGGTTCATTCATTCACTGGAAATTGTGAGTGAATGATGCAGCCATGTGGGCGGAGTGGGGAGAAGATCCCTCGCCCGCTGTCACACCAAGGGGATGTGAGTGGGAACTGACGGCAGGAGCTGGAACATGTTACACCCTAAATATAGATGGAACATATAACATGTTTCAAAAGGTGAACTTATCCTTTCATTGAGATGGGTGTGGAGAAGTGTGTCTTTACTTTGGTATTCCTGTCCATGGCTCAGGGAAATGGGCTTTAAAGTTTTCCAGTTTTTACATTTTCACATTTTGAAGAAACTATTTCAGTAGGTAAGCTGGAAACACTTAGTAAAGCCAACATATGTAGAACATATACTTGTCATGTGTCAAGTTACTAATTTAGAAGATAGTATTTTAAGTAATTGAAATAAAATTATGGACGTAGCATAGGAGGACCTGGAAACTAGAAATATCTCATTAAACGAATATGTCCACTGGTGCTATATTGTTAGACCTAGTTGATAAAGGCAAGAAATAAATGAAAATTGCATTGTTTCCTAAACCAAAAATTTAGTTTGTAAATGGTGTGGCTGATGGCAACATTATCTAAAAAAAAGATATCACTATGGCAAATCAAATATACCTTTTCGATCACTTTATTTCCTCCAAAGCGAGTGACGAATTCCGCAGGGGAAGCGACTGTAAAATCTCTCTGTAAATCAATTTTTTTCCGTTCCCGACCTTGCTTGACCAGGTGTAAACCAGACATGCTAGGCCTGAAGATAAAAATGCAGAAAATATGCATAAATAGTAAAAATGTAATGGTTCCTTAGCTAATGAAAAGGCAGAATATATTTATTAAATGAGAAGGCGCTGACATTATCAAAAGAAAACAATTAACGTTATATCACACTGACTGAAAACACACAGCAGAGTAGTGAAAGCTCCGGTTGATGGCTCCATAATGATTTGACATCATGGGGTCAAATGTTTCCTTCCCAATTTGGAAACCTATTTAGCTGTGACATGCTGAGGAGGACTATGAGGAGAATTTGACACATATTGGTCGTATTCTTTTTTTTTTTAATCTCTTCCACAATAACTGTTAGAGGTATTGACTGCTAGATCTGCTATTCGGGTGACATGGTCTGGGTCGTGTGCTGCCATCTTGGTCCTCTTCAGACAGCTGCCTCTTCTGGGTTCAGGCAGCTAGCTCATGTCCTCTGGCCCGCCTCCCAGGCTGTTGTCTGTCCTTGGTCCTGTGACTTCCTGGGACATGTGACACAAGTATCACAGAAGACTGCAGGACCAGAGACACGTAATTCTGGCCTAGGCCAATATGGTGGTGGGAGCAGGGCAGGAAAATAAATAAAATATAAACACAAAAAAAAGAAAAAATTGCAATTGGGGAAAGTTGCGTTTCGCTTTAAAAAGGTCCCTCCTTTTGGTAAAGTACAAATGGCCCACTATGCAAGATGATTGGTTATTTTAAAACCCATTCTAATCACTATAGTGTACACTTATGTAAGGATTCTTTTTCCTGCTTCAGACTTCTGTCCCATTAAAAAGAGGAAAAAATCTATTTTATATTGTAATGCTGTTTGTTCTTTCTGCAATTTGATTCAGTGTTACAGTACTTATATATATTTCAAGGGTAATGATGCAGTACCCCTGTACCCAGCACTCAAATAGTATTTTATTGTATTTGGATTTTTTTATGTGCGTTTTAAATGTGTGCGTTATGTTGTCTAATAGGCTGCTGCTATATTTCTTTGGATCAATTTATACTGGCATTCACTGGTGGAATACTATACAGTGTATTTTGTATTCTGCCTATAGATGCTAGCTGCGCCTTATTCTATGTAGTATGGGTCTATGTAAGATACTATATCCATAAAACAAAGCCCATAAAACAATAAAACAATAAATGCAATATTTACAACAAAGAAATTCACTCTAATAATTTCAGTGTTCAACTCCTGTGTTGGTCAGTGAAGCTTAAGTCCATTCAGTTTATGACATTTTTGGTATGTGTGACTTGGGGGGTTATTTGGGTTCAGACTCTTTATCCCAGCTTTTCAGTTTTGGAAATCTGCTGCTCCTCCCACATCAACAGGGTTAACTGTTGGCACCATTCCAAGGGTTATAGTGGTTTATCCCAGCCTTCTCGTTCCTACGGCTGTCCCTATGGGTTCCCACTTACCAGAACGCTGGTCTTTATGAGCCTATTGAGAAAGACGGAATGACGAAACGCGTCTGGCCGTGACCACACGGCTACTATCACACACAGGACAGCGCATCGGTCACCGTCCCAACCCGGGAAACTTCAAAAAACACAGAGAGGTGTTAGCAGAGGAGGATAATGGTGATGTACACTGCCTTATATGCACAATGCGAGTTTGACCTTTTATAAATGTGAGCATGTTTTTAGGGGAAGGGGGTGTGCAATAAAGTGAAACTTTTTACACTATGGAGCTATTCTTTATCCTTACATATGTCTAATGGAAATACCGCTGAATGAAATATCCCACACGCAAGCTGCATAGGAGAACAGTGGAGGAACACTGACCCATCCTTAAGGGGAAAGAAGGCGCATAAAGACCAGCATTCTGGTAAGTGGGGACCCAAAGGGACAGCCATAGGAATGAGAAGGCTGGGATAAACCACTATAACCCTGGGAATGGTACCAACAGTTAACCCTGTTGATCTGGGAGGAGCAGCAGATTTCCAAAACTGAAAAGCTGGGATAAAGAGTCTGAACCCAAATAACCCCCCATGTGACACATACCAAAAATGTCATAAACTGAATGGACTTTAGTGAATAAGCTTCACTGACCAACACAGGAGTTGGACACTGAAATTATTAGAGTGAATTTCTTTGCTGTATATATTGCATTTATTGTTTTATGGGCATTGTTTTATGGATATAGTATCTTACATAGACCCATACTACATAGAATAAGGTGCAGCTAGCATTTATAGGCAGAATACAAAATACACTATATAGTATTCCACCAGTGAATGCCAGTAAAAAGTGTTACAGTACTGCAACAGAATCAGCTGTCATCCAGGTAATGTTTCAGATCTAAGGAAGATTTCCAAACACTGGTCCTACCATTATAGTAGGCCTCATGCACATTACACTCCAATGTATGTTGGATCTTTTTGCTATGGGCAGCAGAAAAATCCAGCTTAAAAAATACTTTTGGCACTTAATTATGTGCGTATGGCGTTTATGCGTAAACACATACTATTGGCTAGGTATTCATTTAATCTAGCCACTAGAATGCATTTTTGTGCTTCTTTGCATGCTTACAAGTAATAGGCGCAAAACATTTGCGTGGGGATTTTCTTATGTCCCTGAACATAGTAAGCAAATACGCGTTCAAATGCCTAGACGTGCATAGGCACATTAGCTAACATGCAGCTGCTTTTTGATACATTATAAAAAAAAGCCACCTCAGAAAGCGTTTTTGCACAAGGTCATAATCTCAAAGTACAAAATATTCATATTTTTTGTGACACTTATCTCCAGGGGATCTCTGTTGTATCTCTTTGTACTTCATAAGTGCCATTTACATTTAACCAACTACATATATTCTCTCACAAAATGTATCATTCTGCTCACTCCATTATCTGATTGGCACACGCATTGTATACTCTACCTTAAAAAGTTAGCAGCACCACATCCCTGTCTGTCTGCTCATTGGATTAAATATCACTATGGTAGGAAGAAGATATATGATTCATGCTGGAATTTTAGTTTATCTATATATTTTTAAAATAAAATTGGCTGATTTACACTATGAGGCTTCTCCCTTTTCATATATGATCTTTGAACACATAGAGCTCATCCCTGCAAGTGTATCAAGACACGCTGTTTGAAATCTCCACACCTGTGATCATCCTGGCATAAGCTCCCTTGATCTCTGTAATAGAGATCCATCAGATCTGGTAAGAGGCCACTCTCTTTTCTTGTGGATGGAACACTTTGCCATTTTTCTTGAACACTGGTAGCCACGGAATTGAATACCATTTTCACTTGTCACACCCTTTATTAAGTGTATGGATTGTCTTATGAACTTGAACTTTTTCAATTGAACCTAATTTTTATACACAATGGAATTTTTTGCATTTTTTTTTTGCCTATTGACATTTTGAATAATGCATTTGTTATATCTGTTACTTGCATCACTAAGCTGTTATCATATTGTTCACACACACACATACTTTATGTTTGAACACATAGGTAGATATCTTGTTTATGCACTTTATTTTTCATTATCACATCAGTTTACTATTTAAAGGAACAGCGCACCATTAGCCATTTCTTTTACTTTATCCCTTCCAAGATTTGAGTTGCAGCAGTTCCATACCAGACTAGCCCAGATATATCTTTACTTACTAAATGGGTGGAAGCCTGACGAAGTGAGAGTTTCTAGGCAGGCTGCATTTACATGTAGACTGCCCTGGGCAAGAACCACATGTCATGCTGAGCCTCCATGTTTGAGAGAACTGTAACCCAATGCATGAAAAGGATGAAGCAGGTACTATAAGGCTGGGGTGGAAAAAGCTGAATGATGCTGGACAACTTCCAACCAGGAAATGGATGAACTGCATCTGGCTTGCTGCAGCTTTTAATGCACACGGCTGAGGAGAGCATTTAGAGGAGAACATGGTTCTTGGATTGCTGAGAGGCTGAGCCAGCTGCCGATTCAGAAATCTGGGTGAATCCTGACTATAAAATCAGGATTTTTCTAGAGCCTGGACTGGCTGAAAACGGGTCACAGGAGTCCAGAACGAACTGCACTCCTATGATCCATAGAAGAGGTAGGGCCAAAAAAGCTTTAACCATACTTATCCTTTAAACCGGTTGCTTTGATGTGAATGGTTTGCTTTAAATGTCCCTCTGCATTAGAGAGGCAAACAGGAGTGCTCAAGCTGTACAATGCTCCTGTTTATGGTAGTGGAAAACCACAGCAGATTAGGCAAGGTTTTCTAATTAATGTGCTAATTTTGTTACCCAAGAATGGGGCTGTGATGTGCCCACAAAATGACCATTCCCAGACCCCAGAGTCAATGGATGGTAGCCTGATCCACTCAAAAAAGTGAACAGTCATCTGACTGGGCTCCTAAAGATGAAGTGTAAAGCTTCCAGGCTGTTATTCTTAAAGAAGTTTCACTTCCATTTTAGTGTGTTCTGTTCCCCAGGGGTGTAGTACTTTGCCCCATCTTCCTATGTGCTATATAATGCTAGATGGGAGTTCAGCCAAGGCACCCACCCCCTCTCCACTGACGTCTAAGCAACTGCTTTATAGGACGGTGCTTTTTTTCCATCTCCACTTGCCTGGAGGATTTTAGCTGACAGGCCCTTGCATTTCTTGTTAGACGCTTGGAGACAGAAAAGTGCAACCGGTCAAAGCAGCCGTCTCCTTGCTAGCTGCCTTGCTGGGCAGCCATGGAGGCAGGTGGGGTGCCCTGTCCGACCTCACAGCTAGCCCTAGATATTACATAAAAAGATAGAACAAAGTACTACATGTGTGTTGTCCCCTGGGGAAGAGAACACATTAAAAAAAATGTAAGCAAGACCACTACTTTAAACCTCCTCCACTATTTGATGAGTCATTGACCTCAATGAGCAATTCATATTTCCTGACACAGGTCAGTGACTCACTATATAGTGAAACGAAGATCAGGATGATAGAGAAGGCATGTGTACACTAAAAAAAAACAAAATCAGCAATGGCTGCTTACGCATCTTTGTCATGGCGGTCTCCTTTAATACCTACACTGGCAGATAGGCTGCCCCCAGATTATATCTCAGGGCCTAAAAATGCAGTCAAGGAACATGAAACTCTGAACACAAAGACATTAAGCAGAAAAAGTAATGAACACAATTAGGGATTTCATACCAACAGATAGTTCTTTCAGTGGCTGATAGTTTTCTTTTTAAATGTGCACATTTTATTTAACAACTTAAGGACTGGAAGCGCCCACAATTGCAAATTCCCGTGCCGCCGTACAGTTACGGCGATTCGCAGGAGCCAAACTGCAGCAGTATAATGACGGCAGCTGGTCAGCAAGTGGTTAAAGAAATATTAACCACTTAAGGATCGGAAGGATTTACCCCCCTTAATAACCAGGCAATTATTTTGCGATACAGCACTGCGTTGCTTTAACTGACAATTGCATGGCCGTGCGGCGTTGTACCCAAACAAAATTTATGCCCTTTTTTCTCACAAATAGAGCTTTCTTTTGTTGGTATGTGATCACCTCTGCAATTTTTATTTTTTGCGCTATAAACAAAAAAAGAGTGACAATTTTGAAAAAAAAACAACATTTTTTACTTTTTGTTATAATAAATATAAAAAAAAAGCAAAAAAACAAAATCAGTTTAGCCCAATATGTATATACATATAGTTGTGCTCATAAGTTTACATACTCTGGCAGAATTTATGATTTCTTGGCCATTTTTCAGAGAATATGAATAATAACACAAAAACATTTATTTCACTTATGGCTAGTATTTGGCTGAAGCCATTTATTATCAATTAACTGTGTTTACTCTTTATAAATCATAATGACAACAGAAACTACCCAAATTACCCTGATCAAAAGTTTACATACCCTGGTGATTTTAGCCTGATAACCACAAGTTGACACAAAGAGGTTTGAATGGCAATTAAAGGTAACCATTCTCACCTGCGACCTGTTTGTTTGTAATTAGTGTGTGTGTATAAAAGGTCAATGAGTTTCTGGACTCCTGACAGACCCTTGCATCTTCCATCCAGTGCTGCACTGACATTTCTGGATTCTGAGTCATGGGGAAAGCAAAAGAATTGTCAAAGGATCTGCGGGAAAAGGTAGTTGAACTGTATATAACCGGAAAGGGATATAAAAAGATAGCCAAGGAATTTCCAATCAGCAGTGTTCAAACTCTAATCAAGAAGTGGAAAATGAGGGGTTCTGTTGAAACCAAACCACGGTCAGGTAGACCAACTGAAATTTCAGCCACAACTGCCCGGAAAATTGTTCGGGATGCAAAGAAAAACCCACAAATAACTTCAAGACTCTCTGAAAACATGTGGTGTGGCTGTTTCAAGATGCACAATAAGGAGCCACTTGAAGAAAGATGGGCTGCATGGTCAAGTCGCCAGAAGAAAGCCATTACTACAAAATGCCACAAAGTATCCGGCTTACAATACGCCAAACAGCATAAAGACAAGCCTCAAACCTTCTGGCACAAAGTCATTTGGAGTGATGAGACCAAAATTTAGCTTTTTGGCCACAACCATAAACGCTTCATTTAGAGGAGTCAACAAGGCCTGTGAAACATGGAGGTGGATCCCTGATGTTTTGGCGATGTGAGTTACAAAAGCACAGGAAATTTGGTCAAAATTGATGTCAAGATGAATGCAGTATGTTATCACAAAAAAAATTCTGGAGGAACATTTGCATTCATCAGCCAGGAAGCTGTGCATGGGACGTACTTGGACATTCCAACATGACAATGATCCAAAACACAAGGCCAAGTCGACCTGTCATTGGCTACAGCAGAATAAAGTGAAGATTCTGGAGTGGCCATCTCAGTCTCCTGACCTCAATATTATTGAGCCACTCTGGGGAGATCTCAAACGTGCAGTTCAAGCAAGACAGCCCAAGAATTTCCAGGAACTGGAGGCTTTTTGCCAAGAGGAATGGGCAACTTTACCATCTGAGAAGATAAAGAGCCTCATCCACAAATACCACAAAAGACTTCAAGCTGTCATTGATGTTAAAGGGGGCAATACACGGCATTAAGAACTGGGGTATGTAAACTTTTGATCATGGTCATTTGGGTGTTTCTGTTATCATTATGATTTAAAAAGAGTAAACACAGTGGATTGATAATCAATGGCTTCAGCCAAACACGAACAATTAGTGAAAGAAAAGTTTTTGTTTTATCATTCATATTCTCTGAAAATTGGCCAAGAAATCATAAATTCTGCCAAGGTATGTAAACTTATGAGCACAACTGTATGTACACATTTTTGGTAAAAAAAATGCGATAAGCGTTTATTGGTTTGTGCAAAAATTATAGCTTCTACAAAATAGGGGATAGATTTATGGAATTTTTATTATTATTGTTTTTCTTTTACTGGTAATGGCGGTGATCAGGGATTTTTAGCGGGACTGCGATATTGCGGCAAACAAATCGGACACTTTTGACACTTTATTTGGGGCTATTGACATTTATACAGCGATCAGTGCTATAAAAATGCACTGATCGCTGATTACTGTATAAATAACCCTGGCAGGGAAGGGGTTAACATTAGGGGCGCTCAAGAGGTTAAATGTGTTCCTTGGGAAGTGTACTGACAGGAGGAGGAGAGAGATCGCTGTTCCTAATCACTAGGAACAGATGATCACTCTGAACTCCCCTGACAGAACGGGGATCTGTTTGTTTACATTGACAGATCCCCGTTCCGGCTCTGTGGAGCGATCGCGAGTGGCTGGCGGACATCGCGGCCCCCGGCTATACTCATCAGCGTTGGCGGCGTGCACGCGCCCACTGTATCCATTGCACAAAGCGACGTACAACTACGATGATTCGTGCAATAAAGCCGACCTGCCGTAGTATAACTGTGGCGGCTGGTCGGCAAGTGGTTAAACCCTCACTTTTTTAGACACTTTCAGTAGCTGATTTAAGGGTTTCAGTTTTATTTTTTTATTTTAAATAACAAACATGTTATACTTACCTGCTCTTTGCAATGGTTTTGCATAGAGCAGCCCCAATCCCCCTCCTCCTCTCTGGTCCCCTGTTTGTGCTCCTGGCCCCTCCCCCCCACTGAGTGCCCCTATAGCAAGCTGCTCGCTCTGGGGGGCACTCGTGCGTGCTCGCTCCCAAACCGCCTTTGTGTGTCCATAAGACACATAGAGCGTGGCTTGGCTCTGCCCCTCCCTGCTTACTGGCTGTAAATGCCTGCTTCCCCTGTGCCTCTGGCTCCATCTCTCCACCAGCCCACCGTTCCACCTTGTCGGCGCAGTGAAGTGACATCATCATTTGCAGCCATCCCTGATCGGCAGTGTTGCAGGAGGCTCTGCCCCAGCTCACCTTGGGCTGTGAGTCATCCGTGGAATCAGCCTTCTTCCAGTGTCACCCACCGGCCACCAGGCATCCTGCACCCCAACCGGGAGGTTCATGCAGAAACACATCCAGGGCTCCTCCATCTGCTGGAACGTATGTAAGATCAATCCTATGGTCATGATGGCTGGCCAGTGGCAGTCATGGGTTGCACAGCTGTTTTTATACTTTACTGTGTCATTTTTTAAGCCTCATGCAGTTACCAATAAACATTGCTATGTTATGAATTGGAGGTCTGAACACATCATTACTTAAAAGACTGTTACATTAGGACTTGGGCGCTTTCCTAAGGAATTTCTTTTAGTTGTAAATGACAGCAATGGCTCCTGCTGCTTTGTCTCAGCCAATGAGGAGGCAGAGACCCGGGAGAGCTTCTACTCTTGTGTACATCAATGGATTGAGATCAGGCTCAAGCTAATAATGGGGTAGCGCTGAGGGGGAAGTTATACACTGAAGGTTCACACCTTTAGCCTCTACAACTACTTTAATCATTTACAGAGTATGCAGCTTTTTAATTTTTTAATCCTTGCCTGGTGCCATGTTCGCAGACCCAGGTTTCAGAGCGGCTCCTTTCTCTTGCAGCACCCTATGAAGTCACCCTTGCATGCAGGGACCATAGTTATGTCTCCCCACACTGTGTGCATCAATAGAAACACACAGTCCCGTAGTTTAGGATGGCAAGCAGCACTGTGACAGAAGGATCCAGCTGCATTGAAAGTTGTGCTGGGGTAAGGATTTTCACAAATAGTTTACTGGGGAATGTTTATTTTTTATTGTGCTCAATGTGTTAAGCTAAAAAAGACTGAAGGTTTAAAACTGTTCCCTGCCAAGGCCCACCTCCCAGTTTGCATCTCAGAAGTCCAAACCATTTTTCATGGTTTTTGAATCCACGATTAAAATGCAAACAGGAGACTTGAAAGTTTACTGACCCCCCACAACGTATATTTTCTGATAAAAAAAAAAAATCTTTTTTTTTTTTTTTTTTTCCCTTTTCTGTTGAAGTATTTTATTGAAGTTTTCATTATACATCAGAACATAAAAAAGAAAAGGAGTTATAATATTGTATGAATACTAAAAAGATAGTATGGATGCATATAGTCTAGACATACGGAAGCTCTAGCTTCTGCGCATAGCATGTGCGTACTGGCAATGGGAATCAACTGGAACTGTGTAACAACTTAGATCTAAGCGATATGCATTAGTCAAAGATAGCATCTAGATTTCTTCATTATTCAGCTAGTGTAGAAAGTCTAGTAGACCCTTATGAGCTTGAGGCAAAAAGCCAATTAGAGGTCGCTCATGGGAGGTTAATAGGGTCCAGAGACCGCGGGCCCCCCAATGGGATCTGACAGTTGGCCCATCATAACTGGGGGGACCAGGGCCTCGCAGAGCCCACAAACCAGCGTCCACATAAGAGTCAGCAGAGGGGTAGGGAGGGGGAAAAAGAGAGAAAAAAAAAACAGTGAGAAAATTACCAAAGAGACAGTGGGAGAGGAGATCTCCAGGGGAGGGACATCAGACTTGCGATGCCCTTCTGTTAAAGGGTTATCGACACGATTTTATCTATTGTTGATGATTAGCGTGTAATCGAAGTTTACCGGCAATCCTCGGTCAATCCAGGGCTGCCAAAGCCTTTGGAATTGTAGCAATTTGTCAAGGTATATGGCCTCAGTTTTAGCGTGTACAAAAGCCTGATTGATCCGGTGGTGGACCGGGATCATGGATAACGAGGAAGTTTTCCAGGCCTTGGCAATCACTTGTTTAGTCGTTGTTGTCACGAAAAGCAACAGTTTAAATTGCCTCTGAGTTAGATTGTGTGGTTTGCCGTTCAGGAGAGCAACAACTGGGTCCCGTGTTAGTGGTGTTTCAAAGATATGAGATAGGAGTTGGAAGACTTCTGTCCATAGGGTGCGAACTATCTGGCAATCCCACCAAATGTGCATATAAGTGCCCCGTTCGGGACAACCCCGGAAGCATGCTGGGGAGTATCTTGGGTGGAATTTGGAAATCCTAGAAGGGACCAGGTACCATCTAGTGAGAACCTTATAGTTGGCCTCTAGGGCAGCAATGTTGGGTGAGGCCGATTTGGTAGCCTGCCAGATTTGGCTACCGTTTATGTCATCAGTATAGGTAGGTAGATCCTTCTCCCATTTCTCAGTATATGTCGGAGGTGCTGCGGTAGGGGCGGATAAGAGTAGAGAGTATATATCAGAAATAAGACCCCGTTTGTGGGGGTCTGAGTGGCAAGCTTGTTCAAATAGCGATAATGATGGGGAAGATCTATCCCGGGGGGGGTATTGCGAGTAGAAGTGCTTTATTTGCAAGTACCTGAAGAATTCCGTGGGGGGTAGACGGTGAGTGGTGCATAGGGCTTGAAAGGGTTTGATGGTGTCGATGTTGTAAAGATGACGCGCCTGCAGGAGTCCAGCGTTAGTCCAGGTAGAGAAGGAGTTCGGGGCCGTCCAAGCTGGATAGAAGCTTGGGTTATGCATGAAGGAGAGAAGAGGGTTATGAGGGGATTGGAGGCCAAAATACGTCCTCAGCTTATGCCAGATGCCCAAACTATGTGCGATGATTGGGTTGGTGACATTAGAGCGCTGCGATGTGGGCAGCCAGAGGAGGTTTGCGGTGGAGAGTGGGTCGAGATCAACTGATTCTAGGGCTACCCATAGGGGGATTTCTTTAGTGGCGTGGTATTTGGGTAGAATAGCCAACTGAGCCGCTTGGTAATATTTGGTGAAGTTGGGAACACTCAGCCCTCCTCTTATGCGAGGGGTATAAAGGGTTCGGGGGGGGGAGGCATGGTCTGCTAGAACCCCAGATGAAAGCTGAAGCCCTGCGTTGCAGTATTCTGAGGTAGTGCAGTGGGACATTGACCGGTAGAACCCTGAACAAATACAAGATTTTAGGGAGGATGGACATTTTAATGACCGTAATTCGTCCAAGCCATGATAGAGGAAGAGATGTCCAATTGGACATTAAAGATGTGAGGTGACCAAGCATGTGGGTGTAGTTAGCAGCGTACAGGTCGGCTGGGTCAGGGGTGAACTTAATGCCCAGATAGGTGAGATGTGTTGCAGACCAGGAAAAGGGAAGAGATTCCCTGAGTTGGGCGTACAGAGTAGGTGGCAAGGAGATGTTTAGAGCTTTTGATTTTTGGGGGTTAATGTAAAGTCCTGATACCAGGGCAAAGTCAGCTAATAGTTTCATTAAGTTTGGGGCTGATGTCAGTGGTGACGTCATAAATAGCAATACGTCGTCAGCAAACAGAGTTTGTGGTGGTGGCCTCCAAGCTCTAGGCCGGTGATATTGGGATTTTCTCGTATGAGGGATGCTAACGGTTCAATCGCCAGAGCGAATAGGAGGGGGGAGAGGGGACAACCTTGTCGGGTACCTTTGTGAATGGGGAAAGGGTCGGAGTGAAAACCGGAATAAGTGACGTAGGCTTTGGGATTAAAGTAGAGAACTAAAATCCAGGTGAGGAAATTCGTACCAAAACCAAATCTAAGCAGGATCGAGTGCAGATAAGGCCAGGCTAGAGAGTCAAATGCCGTACTTATGTCAAGCGAAAGGAAGCATACAGGGATGCGTCTCGTTCATGCCGTGTATGCCAAGAGTGTAGCTCTGCGGATGTTGTCGCCAGCTTGCCTAGAGGGGATAAATCCTGTTTGATCTCTATTTATTAGCGTGCCTATGGTTGGTAGTAGTCTGGTAGCAAGTGTTTTGGCGAGAATTTTTATGTCTAGGTTGAGTATCGAGATAGGCCTGTAGTTTGACCAGGCGGTATCATCAGAGTTAGGTTTGGGGATCATAGAGATAGAAGCTGTGAGGGTCTCGGGTCTGAAACGGTTGCCCTTGAGAAGGGAGTTAAAAGCGGTCACTAAAAGTGGGGCCAATATGTCCGAAAAACGTTTATAGTAGGTGGCAGAAAGGCCGTCTGGGCCAGGGCGTTTGTGGGGTTTCAGGGTTTTAATTGTAGTTATTATTTCTTCTACTCTCAATGGTTGGTCTAAGGCTGCTCTTTGGTCTTGAGTGAGAGACGGGAGGCGGGTATCTGCAAGCAGGGAATCTAGGTCAGTTTGGATGAGCTGGGATGAGTCGCTGTAAAGTTCTGAAAGCTTCCTTCGGAAGACATTTAAGATTTTCAAAGGATTGCTGGTGTATGCGTTGGCGGCCACCTTCAGCCTTATAGGTTTAGGTGTATAGTCCGCTCTGCGGAGTGCCAAGGCGAGGAAAGTATCGGGCTTATTAGCCCGCATGTATATAGCATGTCTAGTTTTACGAAGCTTTTTCTCTGCCATCTCTGTTAGACTTATATCTAATTCCAATCGTGCTTTTTCTAACAATTCTCTGTTATTTGGGGATGGGATGTTCTGAAATTGCTCTGTGGCTTCTCGATATGCCTTCTCAAGTTGCTTTATGCGTTTATTGTATTCTTTCCGAGCATGGGAAGTTTGACTCATGCAAACACCCCTTATATAGGGTTTGTGGGCTTCCCATATGGTAAGAGGGTCCATATCAGGGGTCCAGTTTGTGGATATATATTCATGGAGTGCGTTGGAAAGAGTTTGCCTGTGCGCTGGATTCGCTAAGAGGCTGTCATCCATTGTCCAACTCCTTTGTGATGGAGTTGGGACCAGGGAGGAGAGAGAGGTGATTACAGCATTGTGGTCAGACCAAGTGCTAGGGAGAATGCTGGAGTCTGTGATCAATGCGGCCTTCGCTATGCTGAGTAAGATATGATCTATGCGTGCAAAAGATTTATGTGGGTGCGAATAATGTGTGTATTGGCGTCTGGCTGGATTATGCTCTCTCCAGGAGTCGACTAGGGAGTGGGACTCCAAGAGTTGCCTATATGAGAGGCGAGCGGGTGTCGCGGGTACCGGGGATTTGTCTAGGGGCGGGAATAAGACTTGGTTAGAATCTCCACAGATAATAGCTGTCCCCCGTTTGTGGGAGTCTATAAGTTGGAATAGATGTGAGAGGAAAGGGATTGGGTTAGCGTTTGGAGCATAGTAGGAGACTATGGTGACTTCCTGGTCTAGGAGTAGGCCAGATAAGAGTAGGAATCTGCCTTCCGGGTCTTTTATCTCGATGTGCAGTGTGAATGGTGTTGTGGAGTGGAAAGCAATCAGGACGCCTCTATGTTTCTTAGGTGCTGAGGCTGTGTAAACTTGCGGGTATTGGCGTGCAAGGGATTTCGGAGTAGATTGGGTAGAGAAGTGCGTCTCCTATAGGCAAACCACATGGGCCTCGGTTGATGCGTAGGTGCGAAAAGCTTTGTTGCGTTTAACTGGCTCGTTCAAGCCTTGAACGTTATGTGTCAAGACGCGCAGGGGGGCCATGAGAGTTGATGAGTGGGACTATGTTCAGTATAGTAGGATCTACTCCCGAGGGTCCCTCCCCCAGAGATAAGTCGAAGGAGATAGAGATAGAAAAGAGAAGAAGAGAAAAAAAAAAAAAAGGAAAAGTAAATTAAAAGAGCGGAGGGGGATGGGGAGAGGTAAGTAAATGCAGCGGGTAAACGATGACTAACGCAATGTGTTGCTAGTCGGAAATACGAGTATAATACTGGTCACTGAAAAAAAAATACAACTCAATAACAGAAACACGTGGGTGGTAAAGAATTAACTGACAGTAGTGCTCCAACCAGGAGCAGGAAAATCCCAAGGAGGGCAGAAGTGTCCGACCGAGGGATTTTCTGGCCCTCGATCAACCGGGTGCACAGGTCCGGATTGCGAAGGAACGAATGAGGGACAGCGGACTGTCACTGGGAACTGGACAGCCACTCATGTAAATAGTTGTAACAAAATACATTAATATATAAGAGGTTGTACCATTCTGGCGTAATCAGTAGAGACAAACCCAGGGCCATGGTCACGCGTCCATCTCATAACTTATAACTGGCAACCTCCTTTAAGGGGGTATCAGGGTGGAGGTAACGCTCCTAGGCCCGGGATCGCCTGTACCGATTTGAAATTATGCCATCATCATGATGGGCTTAACTCCCCATGCATCATATATGTGCGTTACATTCATGTTAGGGTTGCGGAGGAAGGGTCCCAATTTGACGCACACCTATAGTGTCTCGTGAGCCCCAGGTGCTATTGTATGTGGCAAAAGGGGTAATATAGCCTACTTAATAAGAGCACTGGGTTCCAAGTTCAACAGAAATGTTCGTACCTGTTAAGAGAAACAATTAGTTATTAAAGGTTTACCCAGCCCATACCATGGGTGTCTGTGTTAGTGGCTGGGACCAGTAGGCCTTCTTAAACTAGGAGACATGGTGAGTAATAAACAGAAAGGAAGAAATGTTTTCATTCCATCGGATTGGTTGGTGTAGCGTAAGTAAGGCGACTTCTTTTGTTCGCTGCCATCTGGGAAGTTGGGCCGTACTTGTCCTGAGGCTTCCTTGGAGAATTAGAGGTCGCACATCTCTTGGAAGAGTCTGGAGATGGGTCCGGAATTGGAAGTCTCAATTCACGTAAGGCCGAGATAATGTCTTCTTCGGATTTGCAGTGGAAGGAAGAGCCTTTGTAGGCAAATTTGACCGCAAAAGGAAAACTCCATCTATAGGTGATTCGATGTTGTTGCAATATTTGTAGATGGGGTTTCAAGGCTCTCCTCCTGAGTAAGGTTTGGTGTGAGAGATCATGGAACAGCTGGTATCTGTAACCTTGGAATGAGAGATTATGCTTGTTGCGGGCTGCCTCCATGAGTTGTTCTTTGGTGCGGAAAAAGTGCAATTTTGTGATGATGTCCCGGGGAGGGCCCTCATCCTTACGTGGAGCTAAAGATCTGTGAATACGGTCCATTTCTAACCTATCAATAGGAATGGAGGGGGCCAGTTCTTGAAACAGGGCCGTAATTGTGGACTGAAGATCTTCGACTGATTCAGGAATGCCCCTGATTCGTATATTCGACCTTCTGGCTCTGTTTTCAAAGTCTTCCAAACGGGCCTGGAGGGTGGCGTTTTCTGACTTTAGTGTTTCTATGTCTTCCTCATGGTTGGCGGTGATCATTTGTAAGTCATCTGTTTTCTCTTCTAGGATAGAGGTCCGACGGCCAACCTCCCGAATCTCTCGTGTCAGCTTATCTGTGATTAAATCAGATGTATGTTGTAGGGCCCTCTGCAACATCTATTCAAACTGGTTTAGGAGTTCCGTGTGTTGGAGAGATCCTGGGGCAGCATTGGTAGTTGGTACGATAGCACTGGAATGGTTGCTAACATGTGTTGGGGTATGATGGCACCCAGGTTGTGGGGCAGGTTCAGAGGTCATCTGGTGAGATGGTTGTGACGCCATTTTAAGGGCGGCTTGTGTGAGGGCTTCACATATCGTTTTAGATTTCGTTTTACTGCCCGATTTTTTGCTTGGAGACATTACCCCCTAGGGGGTTGTATGATTGAGAGAATTGTTGCAACTAGTAGATGGCAGACTGTAGGTACAACCGTAGATAGGCGGCTAGTTCAGTCCCAGTGTGGCAGGGTTTCAGGCGGACATTTTAACTGATGTAGTTGTGTGGTAGGAGTAGTACTCAGCAGGGCAATAGGCAGGCCTGGGCAGGCCACAGTCCGGGCTAGTAAGCTTTGGGGAAGATTACACTTCAGCAAGCTTAGTTAGAAGGTTTGGCCTGCAAGCTAGTCCCAGAGAGTCTGGGTATAGAAGCGTGTGGGGGGTTCCATGAGGTGGTGGTGGCTGAAGTGGATACCAATACTTGCCCCTTGTTACAGTTTTCACACCCAGGCTATGGGAAGGGTAATGTGGCCTTATCAGCAGGGCCACTTCACTTCATGAGACCCTCAATCCGTGGGTGAGTGTGCCGTAATTGATGCTGGCTCAGTGTCAGAGAACCAGCCTATTTAGGCCGCAAGATGGCGGCGGCCGCCGTATGTCGGGTCCGTTCCGGGGCTGGGTGCAGGGCTTAAGGTACGGGCTGTATCCTGCTGGGGTCCCCCTGACTGTTGGGGTGCTGTGGGTGAAGGTTGCGAGGTGCGTGGCTTACAGCGGAGGCTGCTGGAGAGGTTTTCTCCCCGCTGGCGGGTGTAGCAAGATGGCGGCGGGCGCGCCAGGCCCGGACTGCAGATCTGCCTCTCCGGCCGGTGTAAAGCGGCTCCCGGGTTGCCCAGTGCCTGCTTTAGCTGGCTGTTCGGTCCTGCTGGTGAATCCTTTGCAGTGGAGGTAGGATGGAGCTGAATTCGGGCCGCCACACTCGGAGCTCCTCACCTATGCGTCCGCTCTGGTGTCCGCCCAGACACGCCCCCCAAAAAAAAAAAAATCTTTAATCTCTTCTATCTGCCAGTGTTTCAATTTCTGCATATACACTCATATGTACCTGTGTATATACACATATACATATAAATGACTGCACTTAAACTAAACATTTTCTTCATTATAGATCTTTCTGCAGGTGTGTGCATTGTCCCATAGAGAACAATGCAACTGTGATCAGATCTGTCATTAAATAAATACATAAATAAAATAAATAATAATGCTACATGGCTAGAAACTTGCCATTTTTTCCCTATGTGCAATAGGCCTATGGTATATCTGAAAAACAAACATTAAAAAAAAAAAGTTTTGGATACAGTAAATAGGAGTTAGAACCCCTGTGGGGCTATATTGCTGTAGGTGTCCCCCCTCCTGAGGAGATTGACACTTTATTTGTCCAAGTGACCAATGAAATTTAAAAAATGTTGCAGTTATCACTGAACAGTTGGTGAGGGGGAATCTCCCAATAGGAACATCTGTTTCCAGTAAACTCTTTTTATAAGAACTTCTTGTAGGCATGCGCTCACTCCAGTGAAGCATGGCATTGGTTTTGCTGCAGCACGGAGTTCCAGCTTACTTTGCCTTAGCATCACTGCTTATAGCCCAATTTACAAGTGTGCACTAAAGGAAGTGGCTCTGGATGCACACATGGCTGATCATCATCTATGCATTAAGATAAAAAGCCTTCTGTGTGTAGCAGCCTCCCCAGCACCCCCTTATTACTTACCTGAGCCCCTTCTCTCTCCAGCAATGTCCAGGAATGTCTAAGCCATCCAGGACACTCCTCCTGATTGGCTGAGAAACAGCAGCGGCGCCACCGGTTGTCAATCAAAGTCAGTCAGCCAATCAGGGGAGAGAGGGGGCAGGTCCGAGTCTAGGCTCCGTCTCTGAATGGATACACGGAGCTCTGACTGCTAGCTGTGGGGGCACTCGATAGGAAGGAGGGGCCAGGAGCAGCAAAGAGGGACCAGAGAAGAGGAGGATCTGGGTTGCTTTTGCAAATCCACTGCACAGAGGAGGTAAGTATAACATGTTTGTTATTTAAAAAAAAAACAAACAAAAAAAAAAACAAGACTTTACAATCTGAATTGTTAAAACTGGAAAAAAAAAGGATTAGCGTTATTTGACATGTGGAACAACAGGGCTTCAGACATGGGTGTCTGCAGGTAGGGGCAAGGGGGGGCAAGTGCCCCCCCCACGGACTCAGGGATCGGATCGGGGGTTGCCCACTAGGTCCTTATCCTCTTGAGCCATGTATGCAGTTTCTGACAGTCTCTTGGGCCATGTATGCAGTCTCTGATCGTCTCCTGTGCCATGTCCACAGTCTCTGACCAGCTTCTGTACCATGTCCGCAGTCTCTGACCATCTCCTGTACCATGTCCGCAGTCTCTGACCGTCTCCTGTACCATGTCTGCAGTCTCTGACTGTCTCCTTTACTATGTCCACAGTCTCTGACCGTCTCCTGTACTATGTCTGTAGTCTCTGACCGTGATAAAGTGATAATGACACTGGCGAAAAGGTGCAGAGCATGGGTGACCTTAAAATTATGCCCCTTCCCCCTCACAAAAGTTCTGCGGACGCCCATGGCTTCAGATACACTTAATTTTATTAACGTCGATAAGGTATCTGATAGTATGCATGTTAACTCCAGAGTCTAGGGATAAAACAAATGCGGTTATGATTATCAAGGTCTAAATTGAGGCTAGTTTCACACTAGCCTGCACTGTGCGTTCCAGTTGCGGGTATTGATGCGCAACTACCCGCAGCAGAATCATGCTGCTCTTGCGAAACGCGTGGGGCTGCTGTTCATTCTAAATGGCACCCGCACGCATCTCGGCCCACAGCACAATTGTGGGAACCACAGGGAAACTGCATGGTCAAAAAAGACCATGTGATTTCCCTGTGGCCGCATTTTTAAAAAGGCACATTCACCTTTTTTTCTGCAGTTCATGCGGCACAGCAGTCCATTCAAATGACCGAGTAACTGCGGACCGCACAGCCCACACTAGTGTGAACCAAGGCTCAAGAGGACCTGAACTCTGGAAGCAGCGGCCAAAAAAGTTAGACAGAAGGTAAAGAACTAGTCACAGGTACTGCCTGTATTTTCCCTGCAGATGATATTTACCCTATTACTGACTTACCATGCCTTGTGTGGAGATGGCCATCATGATAGAGGCAGGGTTTGTCACCTCAAATCAGAGGCTAAGGAAGACAATGAGCAGTACAACAGTGACATCACCAAATCTCGGTCCAAAATCTCCTAAAACTAGAAGTCAAAGACAGCAATGCCTAATATCTCACAATGAATATATGAATATATACATTGTGTATATAATGAAGATATACAGCTATGAGTCTGTAGGCACAGGAGTGCTTAGGCACATTCATATACCACAAAGCATACACAATTAACATTTCTAAATGTTCATTACAACAATGAAATCTTTATTGTTAAGGTCCACTTTATGTAGGACGTTGATGAACAATACCTCTTTGAAAAAAAATGTAGCATTGTTTAGAGCTTTTCATAGTGCTAACAAAATCTTTTTGTTTGTTATATGCATAATATTTAAAGGCACAACAATTCATTTAAAACCCACCTCATTTGTAAAGCGGAGTTATCTTGGTAGGGGGATATTCCTATGTCAGAAAGAGTGTCTGAAGATATAGAACCTGGAGAAGAAGATCTGTCTCTATCTTCTAGAATGTCCACTTTAACCAAGGAACTAAATTCATCCTCCGAGTTGTCTTCTGACACTGAACCAATGATGAAACGAGAATGATTCAAGTCCAGCAACTTGGATGGAGGTGGTGGTTCATCCATTTTTCTTTGGGGGGTGGCTATAAAAACAAATACATCACTTTAACTCTTTCGCTGCCAGGCCCTGTGCTCCCTTTTTACATTCAAAATGGCTAGGCCATTTTTGCAATTTTTCCATTGCTTTTTTATTTTTTCCTTACAGCTTTCAGAGTTTGTTAAAGTGGTTGTCAAATCTATTAAAAAAAAAAAAAACACCTGTAAGAGAAAGGCATAATGAGCTAGTATGCATCGCAAACTAGCTCATTATGAAATGCTAACCTTAGATAAATGCTGTAGCAGCGGTCCCCGAACACCGATGTGACCGGTAAGATGCTGTGTACTTCGTCTTCCGGGATCCCGGGCTCCGACCAACCACAGCGCGGACTCCAGCGTCACTCCGGCGCATGTGCACGGGAGCTGTCATTTACGGCACACTTAGTGAAGAAACAGCCCATTCTGGCCGTTTCTTCACTGCGCATGTGTCGATGACATTGGCACAGGCAGATACAGGGAATATCTCCTAAACGGTGCAAGTTTAGGAGATATTCCCGGGACCTACAGTTAAGCCTATATTCAGGCTTCATGACTTGACAACCACTCTAAAGACCCCCCAACCATATATTTTCTGAAAGCACATGACCAGTAGAATACAAATAAGGTGCTACTGATTTTTAGGGCACAATGATATTTGCGCAAATGTTTATCAAAACAATATTTTCATAAAAAATACACTAATATCATTATTAGCAAATAAAAACACAGTACATTTTACAAAATCTGTACTAAATATAAATGCTTAACCTGTATTGAGTTAATAAATAACAAATATTTGTCATTTTTAAATTACACCTTATTGCAAAATGGTGAAAACTGAACGTACGCAAAAATGTAAATAATCAAATTTCTCTAAAAATCTGAAGGTTTTCATTGTTCCCTTACAGCTGTCAGTGTTTGTTAAAGACCTCCCGAACCCTATATTTTCTGAAAGCATAGGACCAGTAGAATAAAAAGAAGGTGCTACTGATTTTTAAGGCCCTGCAATATTTGTGCAAATGTTTATCAAACAATATATTCGCGAAAAAAATTTTAAAATCATTTTTAGCAGATATAAACACAGCAAATTTTACAAAATTTCTGATAAATTCCTACTAAATATAAAAGCTTAACCTGTATGGAGTTAAAAATAACAAATATTTGTCATTTTTAAATTAAGTATTTTTTGCAAAATGGTGAAAACGGAGAGTACGCAAAAATGTAAATAACCCCATTTCTCTAAAAATCTGAAGGTTTTCATTGTTCCCTTACAGCTTTCAGAGTTTGTTAAAGACCCCCCAAACCATATATTTTCTGAAAGCATAGGACTGGTAGATTAAAAAGAACGTGCTACTGATTTTTAAGGCCCCAAGATATTTGCGCAAATGTTTATCAAAACAATATATTCGCTAAGAATTCTCCAAAATCATTTTTAGCAGACATAAACACAGCAAATTTTACAAAATTCCTGCTGAATTTCTAATAAATATAAAAGCTTAACCTGTATTGAGTTAATAAATAACAAATATTTGTCATTTTTAAATTACGCCTTTTTGCAAAATGGTGAAAACTGAACATACGCAAAAAATGTAAATAACCAAATTTCTCTAAAAATCATCTGAAGGTTTTCATTGTTCCCTTACAGCTTTCAGTGTTGGTTAAAGACTCTCCAAACCATATATTTTCTGAAAGCATAGGACCAGTAGAATAAAAAGAAGGTGCTACTGATTTTTAAAGCCCCACGATATTTGCGCAAATGTTTATCAAACCATATACAGGGAGTGCAGAATTATTAGGCAAGTTGTATTTTTGAGGAATAATTTTATTATTGAACAACAACCATGTTCTCAAGGATTCCAAAAACTCATTAATATCAAAGCTGAATATTTTTGGAAGTAGTTTTTAGTTTGTTTTTAGTTGTAGCTATTTTAGGAGGATATCTGTGTGTGCAGGTGACTATTACTGTGCATAATTATTAGGCAACTTAACAAAAAACAAATATATACCCATTTCAATTATTTATTTTCAGCAGTGAAACCAATATAACAATTCAAAATTCACAAATATACATTTCTGACATTCAAAAACAAAACAAAAACAAATCAGTGACCAATATAGCCACCTTTCTTTGCAAGGACACTCAAAAGCCTGCCATCCATGGATTCTGTCAGTGTTTTGATCTGTTCACCAATAATATTGCGTGCAGCAGCAACCACAGCCTCCCAGACACTGTTCAGAGAGGTGTACTGTTTTCCCTCCTTGTAAATCTCACATTTCATGATGGACCACAGGTTCTCTATGGGAATGTTCCTCCCTTTTGTCATGTGGAGAGACTTGTCACAGACCCTCCGACACCAACGACGACGTGCGTTATAATAACCACTTGTCTAGTTTTGTGACTGTCTTAGGTACCTACCGTCCGAAAACTCACAGGAACGTTTCTTTCCACCGATATAACCAGTGACTAAACAAAAACAAAACAAAAACTTACAGTCTTTACATATAAACACTTAAAACTTAACAATATAACCAAAGTGACGACTTTTATTTATTAACTTTACCCATATATAAACAAAAAACAATTCAACGGATTATTAATACGTGTCATTAT